>CANNZV010002050.1:0-115966 GCA_947561585.1 Caprella mutica | reverse complement strand
GTAAGAAGTTCATTTCGATATGTCTTACACACAGATAAGATGATATAATCTACTCTACCTAAAGGGCCGTACACACGTAGGGTTTTTTAAGTCTTTCCACCAGACTTTTTGCTAAGCTCCTCCTACTTTTTCCACAAGAATATAAGAAAAAACGATAAAATTAGTATTTTATTACAGTTGGTATCCATGATACCTGCAGGTATCATGGATACCAACTAAATGAAATAACAATTTTATCGTTTTTTCTCATACTCTCGTCGAAAAAGTAGGAGGAGCTTAGCAAAAAGTCTGGTGGAAAGACTTAAAAAACCCTCCGTGTGTACGGCCCCTAACACCAAATCGAACACATGGAGATACGCAATTAAAATCTGCATTTTCAAAACATAATTTACATAGGGACTTATTTTATAATTTAGGCGAATAATTAATTAATTTAGTAGGTGCGAGTAATGATAAAAGACATTTAAAAAATAGAAGTGTTAATGATTCTTAGAAGGTCCTCTCCAGGTTCCAGTAACTATAATATAGTTTATTACATAATATTGTAGAACTAAGGTATAGGATCATAATCTTCAAACCGCATAAATTTTGATTCCGAACTATTTTTAAAAATGCTTTCAAAGTATTTTTCGTACAATTGTACGAAAAACTAATCTGACTTGGAAGAAAAAGATTGTACACTCTTTGATTTCCAATTAAAATTTTATATAAAAAAAATCATATTCGTCCATCGTTTAAGCTTTAAATGTTTTTCTGAAGTATACAAACGTTTCTATAGTAAGTTTCTCATATTCTATACCTTTACACCACTATTAAATATTGGAATTCAAAACAAACGGTGTACATTCTTTTTCTTCGGACAGAAAATTGGCAAATTGAGAGTAAAACGGCTGTTGCAGTGTTTTGATTAAAAAAAACTATAGAAACACATTGAGTTAAACATGCTATCAAATTTGATGGGGTTTGCAGCAAAATGATAAGAAACATTAGCCTCATTGGTTAAAATAATAGAAAATTTCATGGAGGGCCCGTTATAAAGACTACAATAATTAGGTTGATATGACTTAAAGGGATGTGCAACCTTTTTAATACTTCACTTCATAACATTAGGTAATAGACATACATTATTTAAAAACTTTCTAGATAATAAGCACCTTAATAAAACGAAAATCTTAAAAAACGGAGAATTTAGTGTTTATAGGAAGGGGTGAATGATAATTTGTGCCGCTAGATAGAAATAGTACAGATTGGGGCATAAATATTACGAACACAAACGTGACAAACGCACGCACGGAGCTGGACGTTTTCTCCGCAAGGTGGCGTAATCCAATAGTACAATTTTATTCAATTCAATCCAGAATGAGGGGTTTTCACATTTCAGTCATAGTATAAAAAGTTGCACTGGGTCTTTAAGTATATTAAAAGATGAAAATTTGGAAATTTTAAATCAAAATTTTTTAAAAGAAGAATCTAGGGATAAATTTGATATTATTTGAGAAATGCAGCTAACTAGTTAATAAATAAGTCATCTAAAGTACTATTTCATCTTCCTTTATATAAGATACTGTCAGTAGAATTCGGTTAACACGACCACATTAGTCTAGATCGTACTAAACTATAGGTTGCTATCGATGTGATAAATGTTAAAAAAAAAGACTGCAGAAGGTAGGTACTTGTAAAATTAAATTAATTAATGGTAACTATTGATTTATCGTTTAGGATAGATTGAACACAGGCTGTAGAAATAGAAAAAGGCAATAGGAAGGAACTGAAAAAGGTAGAGAGTAGAGTGGCTTCATGAACAAATTCACCTACCACCAGTTAGTGGCAAGCCCATGGATGCAGAAAAGCTACTCAAGGAACGCAGTCACTTACAAAGAAATGTGACGAAAAGGGACACAAGCACCGGTGACTGCACTCAAGGATGGAAGAGGAAAATGAAGGGCGATATGAAGCCTACGAGACTATCTAAGTCAAAAATCTAACACCTCGTAGTTGAAGAGAATAACCCTAACTCTATCCATTAAACTGCAAATGCTATAAACAATTATAAACGTTGGAAAAAAATAGTTCAAATCACAACAGTTTGGTGGCAAATGGCGTAATTGCTACTTCACCACCCTAAGAGTAGTTCCTGGTAGAGCCTCTGGAATATATTTGTACCTTAATTTGAACCTATTTCTGCCAAGAAACAGTCCAGCATACTAGGTCGCTATAGACGCATGGTCGTGCTAACCGATTGTCACAGTAGCAGTCAGACAAATCTTAGCGATAAAGTGTTTCTTAACAACATCGGTACAACATCGGCAAAGGAACTAGACAGGTAAATACCACACAAAAGATATACACCAAACTCTAGCTAGCACATCAATGGAACGCTAGCGAAAAGTAACGGTACCACTCATTTTCATTGTGATTTTTCAACCATTGTGTTCTTCTATTGAAAGATATTGAACAATGAAAACATATAGTTTGGGGTTAAAATATATGTTGATTTAGTACAATGGTAATATATAATAGTAGCATCGTTACTTTTTTCTCTGAAGGTACATGTGAGACCGAATAGTTCGGTACATGTTTACAAAGTTATCTTGAATGTAGAAAAATAATTATTTGCTTCAATATTAAATAAACTAATTTTGTCATAAATATTTTCTGTTTTCTTAGAGATATTAAAGTGCATTTTAAAAAGAATGAATAAATTTTATACAACGAACTAATTAGGTAATTCTAAAATTACATTATATCTATAATGATTGGTAAATAAATCTTAATAAAAACTTAAACTAACAGCACGATATAGTATAAATATAGTTTGTATATTAGAATTTATTTTATAAATGCATTTAATAATCAAAACAGTGGCTAGATTAGTTTTCAAGCTATTTGCGAATTAATTGTTTTTCATTGATTTGTAATAATTTATAAAGAAATAATTTATAGTATAGCCAAACTATTGATTCAATATCTTATTGACAATAAAAAAATAATTATATAGAATTTAATAGATTTTACAGGTATTTCAAAAGATAGAAGCAATTTAAAAACTAGGTAACCATAATCGAAAAGTAAAAATTCATTCCGCTAAAAAAGATTTAAGAAATAGTTAACCATACAATGATATTCAAAGTAAACTAGTCTAGATAATGCCTTAGTTTGTATTATAATAAATTGATTATTGTCATAGATAATAGTGTATTAAAATATCATCACAATCATTTAGAAGATTGCAATAATTATTGGAAGGAAGAAACTCTTAGAGAAAAACTTTTGAGAAATGCTCGTGGATGCATGAAAAAGTGACCGTGCAGTTGGCAAGACAAGTAAAGATACATTTCTTATACCTTTGGCACACGCAGTTGATTTTCCTTTCACCAATTCTAAAATAGTAACTAAAAACATACTTATAATAATAATAATAAAATAACAAATTTGTATTTAAAAATTAAAAATATTTGAGCAATTTGAATAATCTTTCAGATAAAAAATTACGCTTTCTTTCGTACGATTTGGTAACTATGTAACAAATAAACCTTTAAATTAACTAATCAACATTAATCAGGAAAGGGCCCGCCCATTCTACACACTACAAAGTACAATAACAACTAAAATAAAGGTACTAAATTTACTAGAAGGTACTTACTTATGGCTAAACAAGATTATAGTACTAAACAGATATTTAAAAAGTACCAAATCTTATGATTAAATTATAGACAAGACTTTCATTTTGACACGAATTCTACCAACTTAGTGATGACGCACCATAATTCACTTCAGCTATATTGACATAATAATAATATGTCAAGCAATGAAACGTAATATTAACTTATCTTCTTTTCACACAAACAACTGCTTGACTGTAGAAAATAAAAAATATGAATCCATGTCTTATTCATACTTATGATAAAGTATAGCTACCCTCCATTTATACATAATTTCAGATTTTCTTTAATGTAATTCTGGAATGATTCAGTAACAACACTATATTTATTACTTAGTTTAATCTCAATTCAGATTGTCTTTTGCAGAATCTGAATCCTTGGTGGCATAGTCAGGTTCATGCCTGGCAGAGTTGGTATCGCTTTCGTCAAGCGGGAAATAACATCCAGAATCTAAGCACTCGTCAGATCTTGAAAATTCGCGTTTCATCTTCTTAGATTTTTTCCTAGATCTTCTTCTGCCTGAGTAGCGCATTGATTCATCAGTTCTTTCAGGACGAGGAATTGGTTCCACTTCATCCTTTATTGATATAGCTTGACTGGCACTTTCACCAGTTCTATTACACAATATCACAGCTTCGCCAACATCATCAACAAGTTTAGCTTTATCACTAGAATCAGACATTGTGATTAAAGTCGCGGGAGTTTCAATTTTCCTATTGAGGTCATTATTCAACATTATAGTTCTAGTGGATACACTTTCATTAGGTTGTTGGAAATTATTTCCATCAACTATGCTAACAATTAATGATTTTTTATCTGAGAAATTTGAGGGTGACCTGCTACCACCGTTGAAATTCTTCTGAGTCTTTCTACCTTTAAAGATATCTGAACAGTCTCTAGTGGTAATTTCTTCCGAATCTAAGTAAACTTTCTTCAAACTATCCGTTGATATGGATTTTTGCACTATCGCACTGCCGTTGATAGTTGAATAGAGTAGAATATTATCACGTGCTTGCTTTTTCTTCTTAGGAATCTTCAGCGATGAGGTGTATTTCAGGGAATCTATAAGTTTGTTGATTGAAGGTCCACTAGAAATCGGACTGCTAATTTTCTTTTCTATATATCTTTTGGCTGATATTCCAACATTGCTACCGTTAGTATAGATAGTTTCTCTGGTACAATTTCTACTATTATGATTACAGTTATTGAGCGGAGTATAGATATTCTTAATATGGTTATTGTCATTACAATTCTCGTGATTTTGATTGTCAGTTTGATCTGAGGAAGGTTGTTGATCTAGAATATTTGGTTTATGCGTGAGGGGCAAATGCATTTGCTGTACTTCACTCTCTGCCACATCACCGTTCTTTACACTACCTTGCAGCTCACTGAGGCTGCTCAGAGAGGTAGGGATGGTGTTATTACCCGTAGTACATACTATTGAGGGCACGGACTCAACATCCTTGCTGGCAGTTTCTGCTGGCTTGTTGAGGTACTCACGGATTATCTCAACTTTAGGAGGTACATCACAGGAGCCTGGAGCTGATATTTGACCCTCTAGTATCTTCTTCCGTTCTTCTCTCGCCGCTTCAATCTGAAAATATCGTCAATATAAATTTTGAGCTATAAACGTAAAACTAGAATAAGTTCACTTTTATTTCGTTAACATTTGCAATAGAAACAATCTAGTATAGTATGTATATAGACCCGCTAGTATTCATCTATCATTCACAATATTCAAATTTAGTCACTTTTTTCATTAAAACCTTATAAGATTTTCTATACAATATCTACAATGAATTCAAGTATAATGTATCACACTTCATTAAATATTTATAGCTTCCTCCTTTATGCTACCTTCTGTTTTAATAATAATGGCTTGCTTGAGCTTCAATCAATTTGTATTTCAAAAATGAAAAATAATAATTGAAGTAATACCAATCGATGGATAGAATTGCTCCTGATGTATAATTCCTATACCGCAAAACATTTCTACAATGAATCTTTCTATCGTTGATATAAAATTATACATTTTTGAAATCTCCAAACCAACACGATTATTTTTTCTCGTGAAGTTTCCTCTTGAGACGTAATCTCAGATACCTAAGAACATTAGAAAAAAACTGAAACTGAATATATCTTTCATTTTCAACATTTGCATGCTAATTCAACTCCACTTCCACCACCACATCAAATACCACATCATTCCACCATAACCAATCTATTGCATTCCACCAACCTGCATGTTCATCCAACCGTGAGTGATGGAGAAGAATTCCCTCCCCTCCGCTATTTCCATGGAACTCTCCCGGACAGCCTTCGCCACTCGACGTCTAAACCGCGGAATGAGAGGATCCAGTAAATCATCAGTGGTTTGAACCATTGCGTTCTCTTTGGGCCAAGAGTCCCCACCTAGAAAGATGTTAGGAAAGACACTCAGTATCCACAAATGGGATAATAGTAAAAGCTACACAATGAGTCTATAAAAAATAGTTTGCTTGTCCCTTGATAAGGAGTTGTTTGAAATACTGCTAGATAAAGTGACTGGAGAAATGCAAATATTAATTTGAAGAACCCTGGCTAAATAAGAATGACCAAAGAAGTGCTAAATGCAATGGTAATTACCTATATCGAGCTGTGAGCCATACTCTTTCTGTAGCATGAGTTCTCTGGTCTGGAAGGTACTTGTGGTGGCACTGCCGCTAGCCTCACTCCACAGACTGAAACAAAGCATTGAGGTGGTTAGAGGGTAGAGGTTAGAGTAGAGGTAGAGGTTAGAATAGAGGTTAGAGTAGAGGTAGAGGTTAGAGTAGAGGTAGAGGTTAGAGTAGAGGTAGAGGTTAGAGTAGAGGTAGAGGTTAGAGTAGAGGTAGAGGTTAGAGTAGAGGTAGAGGTTAGAGTAGAGGTAGAGGTTAGAGTAGAGGTAGAGGTTAGAGTAGAGGTAGAGGTTAGAGTAGAGGTAGAGGTTAGAGTAGAGGTAGAGGTTAGAGTAGAGGTAGAGGTTAGAGTAGAGGTAGAGGTTAGAGTAGAGGTAGAGGTTAGAGTAGAGGTAGAGGTTAGAGTAGAGGTAGAGGTTAGAGTAGAGGTAGAGGTTAGAGTAGAGGTAGAGGTTAGAGTAGAGGTAGAGGTTAGAGTCTAGAGCAGTGGTTCTTAAAGTGGAGTGTGCGGCACCCCTTTGGTTCCTGTAATGTTTATAGGGGGTGCCTGGAAATTGGCATGGCTTTTTATAAGTTACTTATAAGTTCGGTTCTTGCTATTAATATCATGCAGAATACACATGAAGCACATTTGCCCTTTTCTCACATTATGGTAACAAAAAAATCCTACTATATATTTTAACCATTTCAATCTATTTCAATGCAATATAATGCTCAGGGGGTGCCTGAGAAATGCAAGGGGTGTGCGAGAAAAATACATTAAGAGCCACTGGTCTAGAAGGTACTTCGCAATTTCAAGTTTAGTTAAACGAGTGAGATACGCAAGAGCGCATTTCTCCAATTGAAGTAAATGATTTGATAATAAATGAACAAATGGTATGTGGTTCGTGATATTTTTTTGAACGTTATTTATTGGCAACTTATCACGCTGCCTCCAGGTAGGAAAATAGGAATGGATTGGCAGGTTCCGAGTCAATCAGAAGTCGGACTCACAATTTCGAGCATACAAACTCTTGAAATTAAGTGAAAGTAAAGAGGGAAAAGTAAAATAAGTAAGTAAGTTTGCTGGTAAGGAAAGCATGTTAATGAAGGAAATGATTGGACTGGAGATGGTAAAAGCTTAAAGAAGGGAAAGTTTTCTCACCTCACTTCACGACGAACTCCTCTCTTCACTCCCATGAAGCTAGGCTGAAGTTTGTTCCCCACCCCGGGGGGAGAGGGGGGTCTCTGCAGAGCCGTCTTCAGACGAGTCATGATTGGCTGACGGAGAGATTGGCCAGCACCCATCAGGGCAGCGATACCAACGTAACTCCTATGGAGGGTAAAAGTGTTATAGAGAACTAGGTTTATACTAATAAGTTATTAGAAATAATTTGAGCACTGATAAGTTATTACTCTTCAAATTTCCAAACTATATACAATTATACATTTATCCTGTTCACTTTTTATACTTTATGACTACTCAGTATATTAACTCTACCCCATTAGGATTTTATGTTTCAATTACAGTTCTGGTTGTTTCTAACCTGGGTCTCTCCAGAGGATCGGAGCAGTGCATGGCAGCACGAGAAGTGTAGTTGCACTGAATGTCTGTGGTGGTCTGCACCCAGGTCTGGTTATTCATCTCTGGTCTGGAAATAAGAGTTTGCATTATAGAGTTTTGACTATTCACTGCGTGGTGTATGGTGTGTGGTAATTAAAAGGATCAATGGTACAATCTGAACCCCTAGTTCACTCCTGTACAATCCGCACCCCAAACTGGAATGGGGTATGATGTGCCCCAATTAATATATGATTAATTTAGCATTAAAAACTTCTTTCTAATTATCAAAAACGCATAACCTCTCTATATTAATATAATATTGCATCACCATTGAATATTTTTGAAGGATCTCTGAAATATCTACGATAATTCTATTCTATTTAATTAGGTGGCCGAAAGAATAATTTGCCAGGGAATCTTATAGGCTGTGATTAGAAATTAAAATTGTAATAAATTTTATATAAAAAATTAATTGTATTTTTACCAATTGTACATTTTTAATCGTTCAATTTATCAGGTATTCGAATGGTAGTAATATTTCGTACTCATTTCCTTTAATGGTTTGCTTTTCCACTAAAGTAGGTAGGTACTCACTTTAGTAAGATGAAGTAGAGTTTGGGGAAGAAGAGCAGTACGAGTGGTACCATTGCTCCCATGGAGGTACATACACTCATGCAGATGACTTTGTGAGTGCTGCCGAAATAAATAGTCACCCACGCAGCCTGAAATACATTAACAATTATCTAATTTGCATATTTAAGGGTCTTACACACGATTGGTTTTTAAAGTCTTGTAGAAAAAGTAGGAGGAGCTTAGAAAAAAGTCTAGTGGAAAGACCTAAAAAAACCCTTCTTGTGTACTTTATTCACAGTTATAGAGTTATTTTAATAGATATTCACGTGTTCTAGTCAATTAGGAAAAAATATCTGAGAGAAAAGCGAATTCGCTTTCTTTTCCCTCGCTCAGAAAATTATGTTGAAGCAATAAATAAGGAGAAGAATAGCAGAGTCAGCAAATACTAGACTGAGACTATTTGCCGGTGCTTTGGTTATTCACTTACAAATGAGTTGGTGTTGATTAAATAGTGGCTGTTATTTGACTGTTAGTTCATTGAACTTCATTCCAAGAAGTAATGGCACTGAATAATTATAATACTGCTTAAAAATCAAATAATATATGAGTATAACATACACAAAAAGAATTAGGGTAACTTACGAATTATCGGACAGCTCTTCTCTTCCGATCATGTAAGAAGAAATTGAATAATTCGATATTTTAAGTCTCTATTTTAATTGGTATCCATGTTACCTGCAGGTATCCATGACACCTGCAGGTATCATGGATACCAATTTAAATAACGAGTTGAAAATAATAATAATATCTTCTTCTCATATGACGAACAATATGGAACTGACCGATAATTCGTAACTTCCCTACATATACAAAAGTACATGTTTCCAATGAATAATTATGTTTATTAATAATCTCCTGATAACACAATTCAATGAATAGAAATTAGTTTGAAGCTCAAAACTAAAACATTGATTTTTAAATGACTCGAATTTCCATTAAGATGTTTGGCATTAATATCATGACGTCCAGTAAGTAACAGATGGATGAGTAGTGATTTGAGTGACTATTTACTAATGTGACGTCATTACAAAGCTAATTGCAAAGAGAGCACTAATGAGTTTCTCTTTTCCTAATAGGTATATAATTTAGCAAAGTGAATGGAGGAAATTGAGTAGTAATATGGTTTAGAAGTAAGGGACACACCCAAACATAATACGGAGAATTACTGCTATGATTCTACTGAAAAGAGACTTAATGAAGACCAATTGGTTGTGAATGGTGCCCCTAGTCATCACTGTCTATTCATCACTGTCTATTCATCACTGTCTATTAATCACTCTCTATTCATCACTGTGTATTCATCACTGTGTATTCATCACTGTGTATTCATCACTGTGTATTCATCACTGTGTATTCATCACTGTGTATTCATCACTGTGTATTCATCACTGTCTATTCATCACTGTGTATTCATCACTGTCTATTCATCACTGTCTATTCATCACTGTCTATTCATCACTGTGTATTCATCACTGTCTATTCATCACTTTGAATTCATCACTGTGTGTTCATCACTGTGTGTTCATCACTCTCTATTCATCACTCTCTATTCATCACTCCCTATTCACCACTCTCTATTCATCACTCTCAATTCATCACTCTCTATTCACCACTCTCTATTCATCACTCTCTATTCACCACTCTCTATTCATCACTCTCTATTCATCACTCTCTATTCATCACTCTCTATTCATCACTCTCTATTCATCACTCTCTATTCATCACTCTCTATTCATCACTCTCAATTCATCACTCTCTATTCATCACTCTCTATTCATCACTCTCTATTCACCACTCTCTATTCATCACTCTCTATTCACAACTCTCTATTCATCACTCTCTATTCATCACTCTCTATTCACCACTCTCTATTCATCACTCTCTATTCATCACTCTCTATTCATCACTCTCTATTCATCACTCTCTATTCATCACTCTCTATTCATCACTCTCTATTCATCACTCTCTATTCATCACTCTCTATTCACCACTCTCTATTCACCACTCTCTATTCATCACTCTCTATTCATCACTCTCTATTCATCACTCTCTATTCATCACTCTCTATTCATCACTCTTATCAGTAATAATTACAACAGTACCTACCATCCATACACAGTACGATGAAATTTTTAATTTTGGTGACTTTTAGGTTGTAGTAGATTTCAATTCTCTTAGGAACTAACACTGTACAATTATTTTAGTAACTAGTGAGCATGTTTTCAATTTAAATTTTTGTAAAATTTTGAAATAAAAAAAATATCGTGACAGTTACTAGAGTGGTAAAAACAACACTCCTCCTCTTCTATGATACATGACAGATTCTTAGGGAACATGCTGACAAATTACCATCATTATATGAAGGCGAGACTGCAAGATATGTGTAGTTATGAATGAGGAGCAACATAGTGAGATATGTGTATTATTATATGTTGTGATTATATTGGTAGAATGTTGTGATTATATCGGTAGAATGTTGTGATTACATCGGTAGAATGTTGTGATTACATCGGTGGAATGTTGTGATTACATCGGTAGAATGTTGTGATTACATCGGTAGAATGTTGTGATTACATCGGTAGAATGTTGTGATTACATCGGTAGAATGTTGTGATTACATCGGTTGAATGTTGTGATTACATAGGTAGAATGTGTGATTACATCGGTTGAATGTTGTGATTACATCGGTAGAATGTTGTGATTACATCGGTAGGATGTGTGATTACATCGGTAGAATGTTGTGATTACATCGGTAAAATGTGTGATTACATCGGTTGAATGTTGTGATTACATCGGTAGAATGTGTGATTACATCGGTTGAATGTTGTGATTACATCGGTAGAATGTGTGATTACATCGGTTGAATGTTGTGATTACATCGGTTGAATGTTGTGATTACATCGGTAGAATGTTGTGATTACATTGGTAGAATGTGTGATTACATCGGTAGGATGTTGTGATTACATTGGTAGAATGTGTGATTACATCGGTAGGATGTTGTAATTACATTGGTAGAATGTGTGATTACATCGGTTGAATGTTGTGATTACATCGGTTGGATGTTGTGATTACATCGGTAGAATGTTGTGATTACATTGGTAGAATGTTGTGATTACATCGGTAGAATGTGTGATTACATCGGTTGAATGTTGTGATTACATCGGTTGAATGTTGTGATTACATCGGTTGAATGTTGTGA
Organism: Caprella mutica; assembly: GCA_947561585.1. NCBI lineage: Eukaryota > Metazoa > Arthropoda > Malacostraca > Amphipoda > Caprellidae > Caprella > Caprella mutica. Next base: position 104,272 of record CANNZV010002050.1, on the reverse strand, counting down.
TTACATCGGTTGAATGTTGTGATTACATTGGTAGAATGTTGTGATTACATTGGTAGAATGTTGTGATTACATCGGTAGAATGTTGTGATTACATCGGTAGAATGTGTGATTACATCTGAATAATATCAGAAGAAAATTGTAGTAGCAATGTGCTAATTTCATGGGGTTCTGGTCCTTTCGCCAAAAGAAATTTCGCCGCACGACACTTTCACAGAAAATATGACAATTGTTTAATAATAAGGTATACTTATTTTACAGTAAAGTATACATTTTGTAACTAATAAAACTGGCCGGGGGGGGGGGGAGGAGCAAGCCAACCTCCCCCCCCTAACCAGACCTCTAACTTAACTTTAGGTGGACAACATCTCTTTATATATGTAAATTATACTTTTTTTTTAATTTACGGCGAAATGGTTTTCGGCAAAAAGGTTTTCGGCGAAAGGACAGGTCACCACATGGTAGCGATGTGGTAATGCCACGTAACTCTAGCGTCTAACTCACCCATATGACGCATGTTGTGTACATTGAGAAGCCTATATGCTTCGCCTCATTGAAGTTGCCAGGCAGGTTCCTAGTTTTGATGGCGTAGAGGGTGCAGAGGCCTATGAGGAAAAAGTCCCAGAGAAGGGGGGCAGTCACTCCCAGGGGGGAAGTGATGCACTCCAGCTTCACCTGGGTGGGGTAGGTAGTCATTCAAAGTTATGAATTATCGGTCAGTTACACATCTTCGGTCATATAAGAAAAAGAGATATAATATCTAAATAAAAGTAGTGATATTTTACTTTAAGTTTTTTCATGAAATCAAATTATAATTATTTTCTTCCTATTCTTTCTAATCTATTCTAGAAATAAGACAATTTTGCCTGTAGAAAAACTGAAGGCTCCATAGAGGTGTTAAAAATGGACTTTTTACTCAATCTAAATTAGGATTTTAGGCAGGTCTCGCTTCTATTATCTGTAATAATTGTGAGGCATATTTCGAAGTTATTACATTATGAAGACATAGAAAACGGAGACCATTTTTGTGATGTCTATTTCACGGTAACTACAACAAACATTAATTTTATAAAAACAGAAGAAACTTTAACAGTGCCCATATAATTATAATACATACGAGTTACTTGCATATAATATCTAATAAGAACTTGAAAACAACATATTAAAAGTGATATACAATACATATTTCACATACGTAACAAAATTAAATATTGATACTTCTCAGTGATTTATTATTTTAACGTAACAGTTTTTTTCCTACGTTCCGAAAAATGTGGAACCTTCCGATAGGTTGGAGCCTACGCTACTGTCAAAGATATTTCACAAAACATAAAACTACTGTTAGTTCAATGTAACACAATTATATAAATCAAAGTATCCAACTAATTACTCACCTATACTGAGTGAGAGTTAAGCTATTGTTGTGTGATTACGTTTATTAAACCCTTAGAAACAATTTTTATAATTCTAACTCATAGAAAATGAAGCGTTTGAGGAGTAACAATTATATAAAAACTTGGGTCATACCCCGGTCTAATTTACCATTTTGTAATAGGACTGAGTCGTGATTTTGGTGATAAAATTGGGACCACCCTGTATATCCCAATTATGATTATTAATACTCTTCATTTTGCTGATTACTCATTAAAGTTACTCACATGTTTATCATTACTCACCGTGTCCTCGTTTTGAATGAGTGCAGCTTTGGCCGGCTCAACAACCAACATAGCGATGGAGATGATTAGCTCCACTAATATCAAAATGAAGGTGATTATCACCTGTGGAGAAAACGTGAGCGGTGAGTAAGGTGATTATTTGGTAGGGGTTTAAAGTCTGTTTAGGAACCAAAGGCCATATATCGCTGACGTCAAAAGGAAATTAAATACAAGGGACTAGAAGAAGCAGTCAGAAAGGAAAGTGGCTCCATGAACAAAGTCACTTACCACCAGTTTATTGTTTATCATTTAATACCTTACTAACTAATAGAAAAAAAACATTAAAAAGAATTATAAACAACGATTGAAACTCTACGAATTGTTTGTTCAATTAATTATTTAATTTTCCCAAATAAGATAGAAGAATTAAGTTATGTTGTAGAAAAGGTATAAATAATGAGAAATGAGAGGGGGAGAGGGGGGGGGGGGGTAATGTGTTTGAACAACAACTATAAATCAGGTGGATAGATTAGGGGAATTATAGGAAGAATTAGCAGTGAAAAGATTCTGTGTACTTTATGGTATCTATCCAATGGAAACAATATTTATAAAGGTAAAATAATAAGAAACATCTACGAACAGGGCAAATATTCTTGAATAAAATACGAGGGGAATATTCGTAAGGGAATATTAGAGGGAAATAATTGTAGAAGAATATTAGTTGGAAAATTATAATAGGGTTATTAATCTTGAAAATGTTCAGATGAAAATATTCGATGATGAACAATATTTGTATTGTAATATTGTAATATAATATTCAAGAAAAACATTCCTACAAATCTCTACATGCAAGTGAAACTAATATTGTCGAAAAGTTAAAAAAATTAGAAGAAGATTTCATTTATTTTACCTAATATGCGAGTTAATTTATACATTTTGCAGATTCACTTTAGAAAAATCACCTTTTTTTCTGTAAAAAGTATAACCTAATATAGTCATCTCCAGCTCTAAAAAGCCAATTAAGGTAGAAAACACAAAGTAATAATAAAGAATATCAAGCACATTTACCTGTGAAGTGACGCTCATGAACCGGTGTTTCCTCATCACTATCTTCTTGTTTCCCGCTAGAATTCTGGCAATGCGATTAGTTTTGGTGACCAAAGCTCCGTAGATGATGGAGAAGGAGAAACCTAAACACATGGGAATTATTAGTACAAGGGACTCAAAGAAGCAGTCAGTGGCTCCATGAACCTACCACCAGTCTTTGAAAAACTTTTGAACGCGGAAAAGACAGAAATAGATTTTCATGAAATTCTTGTGCCGCAATCCACATAACCAAAAGTCTTCAAAAAGAAACATAACGAGAGAAATAATAATCATTTCAACACGAAATGGAATTATATATTAATATTTTAGGAAGAAATGAGAATAATTTGGTATTAATTTGGTATTTTTCAGGTTTTTACATGATAGGATATTAGGGTAAGGAACGAATTATCGGACATTTCCATATTTTCGGTCATATAAGAAAAAGTATATAATTAAACATTTAAAGTCGTTACTTCAATTGGCATCCGTGATAACAGCAGGTATCATGGATACCAATGAATATAAGTAAATTAAATAACCGACAATCTTGAACAGTTGAACTCCCCGATGCGTCGTAACTTACCCAATAAATAACGTGGTGTAACAAACGTAGTGTGACGTAACAAGAGGACTCATCACCCCTTCCACACTAGGTTTATAGTTTTTCTCACCTGGTAGTACCCTGGACACACCACACACCAGTTCATTGGGTTTCCAGAGCAGAGTCACAGACGAGAGGTACGATATCATCATACCTACAAAAATGATGTACGTCAGCTCTCTGTCAGAGGCCTGAAAACATACAGTAGAACATTTAGCACAAACCTAGGTTAAAATAACATAATTTATAGATTGCATTATTAACAAATAATTGAATGAATTATTCATTTCACAAATACATGATAATAAAAATTTATTTTGGTTCTAGTTGAGGAAGAATTTAAATGGGTGGAACACATCAAATATCAGGGAAAAGAAGTTGTACCAAAATCCATCACATTGGTTATAGACTGTGGTTTATAGTCCCTACCTTCACACTGTGGTTAATAGTCGCTAACTTCACAGTGTGGTTAATAGTCCCTACCTTCACAGTGTGGTTAATAGTCCCTACCTTCATAGTGTGGTTAATAGTCCCTACCTTCATAGTGTGGTTAATAGTCCCTACCTTCACAGTGTGGTTAATAGTCCCTACCTTCATAGTGTGGTTAATAGTCCCTACCTTCATAGTGTGGTTAATAGTCCCTACCTTCACACTGTGGTTAATAGTCCCTACCTTCATAGTGTGGTTAATAGTCCCTACCTTCACACTGTGGTTAATAGTCCCTACCATCACAGTGTGGTTAATAGTCCCTACCTTCACAGTGTGGTTAATAGTCCCTACCTTCACACTGTGGTTAATAGTCCCTACCATCACAGTGTGGTTTATAGTCCCTACCTTCACAGTGTGGTTAATAGTCCCTGCCTTCACACTGTGGTTAATAGTCCCTACCTTCATAGTGTGGTTAATAGTCCCTACCTTCACACTGTGGTTAATAGTCCCTACCATCACAGTGTGGTTTATAGTCCCTACCTTCACAGTGTGGTTAATAGTCCCTACCTTCACAGTGTGGTTAATAGTCCCTACCTTCACAGTGTGGTTAATAGTCCCTACCTTCACAGTGTGGTTAATAGTCCCTACCTTCACAGTGTGGTTAATAGTCCCTACCTTCACAGTGTGGTTTATAGTCCCTACCATCACAGTGTGGTTCTTACCTTCACAATGTGGGTATGGTTGTGGATGAGGAACACTGTGGTTGTGAGCAGAGTCAGCAACAACCCAAAGATAGCAAGAGCAAAGCCACCCATCACCTGATCATCTGACAGTTTCGGGTAATCCACTTCTATTTCCTCACAGCCTGAAATGGAGACAAATAGCAACACTTTATAAGTAAAAAATGTAAAATAATAATAAAATTTTATTTTATTTAAAAAAAATAAATGAATAGAAGTAATAAATGAATAAATTAATGAAATGAATAAATTAATTAAATGAATAAATTAATTAAATGAATGAATGTATTAAATGAATGAATTAATTATATGAATAAATTAATTAAATGAATAAATTAATTGAATGAATAAATGAATTAAATGAATAAATTAATTAAATGAATAAATTAATTAAATGAATGAATGAATGAATGAATTGGATGAATAAATGTATTAAATGAATGAATTAATTAATTAAATGAATAAATGTATTAAATGAATGAATTAATTCAATGAATACATTATTGAAATCAAAGAAATAATGAAATGATTTAAACAATTTGATATGTTCGTATCCGAGAGCTAACTAATCAAACAGTTATGATACAAAAATAACGACAATAAAAATAGGAAAATTAATTGGTAAATGATAGGAATTTTAAATAAAATAATCTACAATTAGATTTCGAAATTATAACCTATAAATAAAAAAATTAATTACATTAATTTAAATTCACTTATTTATTATTATTTTTTGTTTACAAATTTTAACAATATATTTGTACAAAATTCCAATTAAATGGAATTCATTTGAAAACTTCTTTCAAACTGAAAAGATTTAATTTTTTACTAAATAAATTTGATCACAATCGAAATTGTACTATTTGAAAATAGAAATAACTCCCACCACTACTCACAGAATCATTTCCCCCACTGGTTCCACCCCCACAAGTAACACCCCCCACAGGTAACACCCCCCTCCTCCCTAGCAGTACAAATATCAGAGTTGTCCGACTGAATTGTTAGAGGAACAACTGCTAGTACAAATAAACGATAAGGAACGATGTGTAAACAACAGCTTTTGTTGTTAGGGATAGAGAGGATAGTGAAGGGGTGTGAAGGGATGTGAAGGGGTGTGAAGGGTTGTGAAGGGATGTGAAGGGGTGTGAAGGGGTGTGAAGGGGGTGTGAAGGGGGTGTGAAGGGGGTGTGAAGGGGTGTGAAGGGAGTGTGAAGGGGTGTGAAGGGGTGTGAAGGGATGTGAAGGGGTGAGAAGGGGTGTGAAGGGATGTGAAGGGGGTGTGAAGGGAGTGTGAAGGGGGTGTGAAGGGGGTGTGAAGGGGGTGTGAAGGGGGTGTGAAGGGGGTGTGAAGGGGTGTGAAAAGGAGTGTGAAAAGGAGTGTGAAGAGGTGTGAAGAGGTGTGAAGGGGTGTGAAAAGGAGTGTGAAAAGGGGTGTGAAGGGGGTGTGAGGGGGGTGTGAAGGGAGTGTGAAGGGGTGTGAAGGGGGTGTGAAGGGAGTGTGAAGGGGGTGTGAAGGGGGTGTGAAGGGAGTGTGAAAAGGAGTGTGAAGGGGTGTGAATGGGGTGTGAAGGGGTGTGAAGGGGGTGTGAAGGGGTGTGAAAAGGAGTGTGAAGGGATGTGAAGGGGTGTGAAGGGGTGTGAAGGGGTGTGAAGGGGTGTGAAGGGGTGTGAAGGAGTGAGAAGGGGTGTGAATAATTTCCACTAAGGTATAGTTATCGAGTTTATTAATTTAGTGCTTTACAAGTGATATCACACTTTATTTTCTCTCAGCCTCCACACTTATTTTTCCTCACCAAAAGAGTCGATAGAGGTACAGTGTCACCTCAAGCCATTCCCAATAATAATTTTCAAACCATTTCCACCGGTTGGCTCCAATGAGACTTCAAAGTAACCGATAAACCGATAGCTGTAATGAACCGCTATCAAGCTACCGATTAATGTTAATCATTACAGCTCTGGGCCTGATTATAAGCTATCCTGCTTAAAGCCTGAGAAAAATTCTATTCAAATTAAGTGATTATCCAGTACATTAAAATAGTAAATAAATAACTTAAGAAGCTATTTATTAATTAGTGGCAATTTAAAGCGAGTAACTCAAATACTGGTAGTGAAAGCCGTAGATTTTTAATATTTTTACTTTAATTTTTGAATCACTTGCGCTATCATTCAAAAATTGAATCACAATTAAATTAAATTCATAAAGACATAAGCTAGTCAAAACCTGATAGATTTAATATGTAGCGTAAGTCTCGAATTATCGGCCAGTTCCACATCTTCGGTCATAAAAGAAAAAACTATATAATTATTATTCAATTTTCATATTAATTGGTTTCCGTGATACCAAATATGTTAAAAATTGAATTACTTTACATAATTATTTCTTTATATGACCGAATATGTGGAGCTGACCTATAATTCATACTTTGCCCAATGTGCTTACCTGTTTTGTTTACAAAGGGCCAGTAGTACTGGGGACACTTGGCACAGGTAGTCTCATTATGAAGGTACTCCCCTTCCTTGCACTCGTCACACACCCAGCAGCAGGACTGTAACTCTTCACCCGACTGGGGGTAGCTCTGTGGGTGCAGAGAACATGTCACAGCATAAAGCATTGCAACAGAGCAATATAAAATATCTAGTCAAAATAATTACGGAATAACAATGATTGGTATTTCGCATAATCTAAACTGTATATTAAATAACATGAAGTGTTATTTTAGTTGAAATTATAAGTTAATTGTATATATAAAATATAACCAAAAATAAAAACATGATTATTGCGTACTTCGTCACATAAGATATAATTCTTAACTATTTAACTACAGTTATCGAAAATGTTTTAATAACTAAATTTAACTTTTAATTAAGTTATCTTAATATGTGAAAATATATTATATACCATTGGCTATAATTTAAGGTTCTCATATAATTATTCAAATGCAATTAAAATTAAAACATACCCCTTTTGGTAGCAATATAAAATTAAGTACCAACTTTTCACTGGTTTCCATAATAGTAAAAGAAAAATAATATTTGTAAAAGCAACAATTAAAGAAGAAGAATTTAATCCGATAATTATATCTAAAGAAACATTAAAACTAAGAAATAACAAGGGTTGTGACAACATGCTTTCAAAATAATAAATCTCAATATCAAAAATGATATCCCTGGCAACAAGGATTTATTCCTGGGATATTAAGGGAATATCCCAGGAATACATCCTTCTTCCCAGGGTTATTCCCTTAATATCCCAGGAATAATGCTTGCTGCCTGGGATGGTATCGAATACTATATACCGCTGGTTTAGGACGATTTAATACTCTTTAATTCTCTCCATCTATAATATTTTCAGTACATATGATTTTAAAGCACATTGTCACAGCCCTAATAATAAGAGCATTTACCTTCGCTTCCCCCGGGTTGCAGGGGTTAGAACACACAGACACGGGGGGAGTGCTGTTAGCTGTGTTGAAGACTATGTCATTGCCGTGCATGTCCAGTGTGCCGTTATTCCACGCACCAACCTTCACGTAGTCGAAAGAACCGTTCGCAAGTCGCTGAAAATTCATTATTTCGTACCTGTGTGAGAGTGGGGAAAAGAAACTTCTATCAATTTAATTGTTATATTTACTTGCTTTTTAGATAGGAAGAAAATCTAATAATATAAAGTATCAATTTGAAGAGATAGTTAAACTTGTAAGCAATAAAATTGGAGGGGAATTAATAGTTAATTTCGAAATGATAGAATGTATCTTTTGGAGATATGTAACAGTGTTATATTTCAAGAGCAAAAACTATAAATTAATTGCATGATATTCATTCCGAATTAAAAAAAATTATGTTAATGAGCTTGTGATTATAATTATCTCATTGAATGACACTCAATTAATCACATCATTTAATCATATAATCATAATCAATTAATCACATCATTTAATCATATAATATAGCATTCCTTTGCCCGGTAGTCCCCCCCCCCTCACATCTGTTGATGACAGATAAAAAAGATAACCCCCCCCCTATATTATTTATCTAAATATTTACCTATAAAGAGAATAGGTAGCGGAGAGATTTAACTTGAAATAAAACCTTCCGATTTACTATGTAGAAGCCACAAGAAGAAATTACATAGGAAGAGAGGGGAATGAACAGTTATTTAAAGTTTACTAGTACAGTACCTACCTGTTGTTTATTCATTGGCAATTAAATTATTAAAATGGTTTAAGGATTAAATTCAAATGCAAGTACGTATTATAAATAGATAAAAGTATGTTCGTACATATGCATTACTGAAATGTACTGACTTTAGGTATAATAAATATTATACTGAACCACATAATATTTGTGAAACCAAATGGGAAAATGAATTACAATTCGCACAATGCAATTTTGATGATAAATTAAAAAAAGGGAAATAAAATGATTTGGAATATAGATTACTATTATATATATTAATAAATAACTGAATGCTTTTTTACTATAAACTAAAACTAATCTATGCTAATCTTTGTCCATCGTCGGACATATATTTAGATTGGTCACCTGCCAGGTGGGTCTCCACTGGAGTCAAAGGATACCGTCTCGTTCAGGAACTCGAAGGTGACGTTCATGAGGTGGTTCTGAGGATGGAACAAAAGAACGATATCAGTGAAAAAGACGAGTAAATAGGGCTCACAAAATACTAAGTATATATACTATAAAATAACGATGTATGTAATATATATATCATATAAAAATATATAGGGAAACAGAAAAAATTGTTCATTTCAATATAAACTTTCTACAAAAAATTGATATAAATTAATTTTATTGAACTAGCTATAAAGAAGAAAAAACAATTATTTTGAGTTACATAATTGGATTATATATTTTCTTCAATAAACCACAGGATTATGGTTAAAAAGTTGGAAACCCTATTATATTTAATGGAGAAAAATTGAATTATCAATATATAACATTTTCACATTTATTAAAGGCTCATAATAAGTACATATAAATTTTTAAATTTTATTTCATTATACTTGCATTTTTTTATTAAATAATACGAGACACTTTTACTAAAATAACAAGGGAAAAGGTTTCATTAACAGATGCCACATTGATAGATACAGGTAGAAAATTAATACCATCTCCCAAAGAAATGTACTCTATGTCTCGTATTTAGATGCTTTTTAGGTAAATTACTACTTCACGTCCCCTATTTCATTTAGGGACGTGAACTAGTAAGAGGCTAAACGTCCAATTTTATTGGTGATTTGGTAATTTATAGTGTTAGCAATTTTTAATTTGTTTTACATATTAAAAAACAGTAAAATCTGAATAAAAAATATAGGTTTCTGTATAAATTTACAATTTTAATATAATGATAATTTAATCATTTAAAAACGAACATTTATTAAATTGGTTACATTTTGGTACTATTTGATTAGGGACATGAACTAGGAAGAGGGTATTTGGATCGGTCCTAGTTCACGTCCCTAAATGAAATATGGAGGCGATCTAGGAATTTTACCAATTTTTCATTAAAAATCTATTGGGAATTATCAACCGGTATTTAAATCACATTTGGTGATTGTTCCTTTACCCTATGTACAGTGTACTCACCCTAAGCAGTGACCCATTGATGGGTAGCATCTGCTTGCACATGCCATTGGGCTTTTCACCACAGAGACTACTCTGTAGGTTGTGCAGCCCATAGGCCATAGTGTAGACTGCCTTCATCACAAAGGACATCTTCGTGTCCTGACTGTAGCGCTGAGAAAGACTTTCGTCACCTGAGGAGGGAATTCGAACAGTAACGGTAAGAGAGTCACTGTGATGATGTATTAAGAGAAAAGAGTCACTGTGATGATGTACTATAAGAGAAAAGAGTCACTGTGATGATGTACTATAAGAGAAAAGAGTCACTGTGATGATGTACTATCAGAGAAAAGAGTTACTGTGATGATGTACTATCAGAGAAAAGAGTCACTGTGATGATGTACTATCAGAGAAAAGAGTCACTGTGATGATGAACTATCAGAGAAAAGAGTCACTGTGATAATGTACTATCAGAGAAAAGAGTCACTGTGATGATATACTATCAGAGAAAAGAGTCACTGTGATGATGTACTATCAGAGAAAAGAGTCACTGTGATGATGTACTATCAGAGAAAAGAGTCTCTGTAATGATGTACTATCAGAAAAAAGAGTCACTGTGATGATATACTATCAGAGAAAAGAGTCACTGTGATGATATACTATCAGAGAAAAGAGTCACTGTGATGATGAACTATCAGAGAAAAGAGTCACTGTGATAATGTACTATCAGAGAAAAGAGTCACTGTGATGATATACTATCAGAGAAAAGAGTCACTGTGATGATGTACTATCAGAGAAAAGAGTCACTATGATGATGTACTATCAGAGAAAAGAGTCACTGTGATGATATACTATCAGAGAAAAGAGTCACTGTGATGATATACTATCAGAGAAAAGAGTCACTGTGATGATGTACTATCAGAGAAAAGAGTCACTGTGATGATATACTATCAGAGAAAAGAGTCACTGTGATGATGTACTATCAGAGAAAAGAGTCACTGTGATGATGTACTATCAGAGAAAAGAGTCACTGTGATGATGTACTATCAGAGAAAAGAGTCTCTGTAATGATGTACTATCAGAGAAAAGAGTCACTGTGATGATATACTATCAGAGAAAAGAGTTACTGTGATGATGTACTATCAGAGAAAAGAGTCACTGTGATGATCTACTATCAGAGAAAAGAGTCACTGTGATGATGTACTATCAGAGAAAATAGTCACTGTGATGATGTACTATCAGAGAAAAGAGTCACTGTGATGATGTACTATCAGAGAAAAGAGTCACTGTGATTATGTACTATCAGAGAAAAGAGTCACTGTGATTATGTACTATCAGAAAAAAGAGTCACTGTGATGATGTACTATTAGAGAAAAGAGTCACTGTGATGATGTACAATCAGAGAAAAGAGTCACTGTGATGATGTACTATCAGAAAAAAGAGTCACTGTGATGATGTACTATTAGAGAAAAGAGTCACTGTGATGATGTACTATCAGAGAAAAGATTTAGTGTCGTATACTTGAATAATTTTAAAATATTTGAAAGCTCTTAAATTAGTGAATTTCTCATAGGTAAACGTTAAATTAGTACATTGTGAACAATCATCACAGTTACAATTCTCTTAGACTGTACATTAGAAAATAATAGGTAACAATATAAATAATCACAGTGGTATTGACACTTTAAATGTTAAAGATAGACTGTAAGATGTTTTGTGAGGTATGAGCGTGCTCATGGCGACAGCATAGCTACTGCGTGCCTCACCTGTGCAGTTAGGCAAGTTTTCTTGCGTCTCCTCGACAGGCAAAGAGCAGTTAAACTTGTGCTGCCAGAACTCTTCAAACCAGGGGTTCCTCTTGTTCTCGAAAGGCTTCAGCGCAAAGTATTTGTCGTCAAACTGATTGACGTAGGGACTCTTGATCTTGACGGAAATACCGCCTACGAATGTCTCCTCGATGCCCTCCACCACGTCAGTGCGATCTGCCCACCCGTCACTGTGGGGAAAGAAATCCATTTAACAGAATTTGTATTTAAGCATTTTAAAAAATAGTTAGGTCTAAGGAAACAGGTGTAAGTAGAATAGAACTAGTCTTATTAGTAGAGCGTATCAAGTCGACAAGAAGTAATATTTAGTAGTTTATTGTTGAGTAGAAAATTGGTGCTCTATTTATTCAACTGCACTCTAGTCCAGTCAGTAATTCATCACTTAAATCTATGTACACATATACAGAGTGTCTAATGGTTGTTCCTCATTGTGAACTTCAATAACTCACTCAATATTGGTTTGATTTGAATTAGGTTGGCTTACTGTATATTATCTCAGCAACAATCAAATATGGTACATGGCATGAAAAAGTAGCGCAAAATTTTTTTGAGATGTATCTCATTTTGAAAAACATTTTCGCTATTGGTATCGTGACTAATCAGAGTAGATTTGAACAGATAAAAAGTTATTCCATTTCATAATAAGTCTATTAAGAAATGACACAAGAATTTCAAGTTAATAGGAACAGTGGAAAAAGCCAGTGTAGAACATCCAACTGTTTTGGATCCAGAACCAATCATCGATTATTCGTAAGATAATCCCATAGCAATATCCTCAATATCAGTCATAGATCAGTTCAACGAATGTCGAAGAAACATGAATTCCACTCCTGTAAACTGTAAATTGTCCCCGAAGACTTAACACAAACAACTATGCAGGAAGAATGACATTTATTGAAGAAATGCTGGACAAGATTTTGGTTTTAAGGCCTTTTTAAGCTTAATACCAATATTATGTTTTTTTTTGTGTTTTTTGACAAAATGATGACTTTTGTATCAAATTTTTGATTATTGTTGAATAAATTGTATCCTTGAATTGTATTTTGCAGTCACAGGAATTTCTTCAGCACCTAATGTTTGCTAATGAAGTACATTTCCATATCCACTGTGGAGTAAACACTCACAGTTGTTACTAACCATCACTGGACAGTAGATAAGCCACTTCATTCACCTGAACAACCGTGAGGGGGGGACAGTATGGGCCCAGTTTTAATTGATGCAAATATTAATGGTGATAATTATTTCGTTTTATTCCAGTCATACTGTGGGCCTTCTTTTTAGTTTTTACCACATTTAGAAAAAGTTCTTTATTCAGAGTGGAGCCCCACCTCATTAGTCCAGAACTGTCAGACAGTGACTGTGAAAAGTTTCCAAACAGGTGAATTGGCAGAGGTAAGATGAGACATGAACATTAAGTGGTCACCAAGATCACCTGATCTTAACCTTGTGATTTATATTTTATAAGGATTCATCAAAAGTAAAGTTTGACATACTCAACCCAGGGAGTTCAACTCAATAATGAGGTGAATAACAGAATCCATCAATTACCGCCAAAGTAACTTTGTAAAATGTTGTACAACAGTAAATGGTTTCATTCAGACCCGGTCTAAATTTAGTCATGCAAATCAATGGCCGTCAAACTGAATTATAATGAATAGACCTAAATAAAAAAGTTTTGAGATTGTTTTAAAATCAATAGAATTCAAATCGAACAAATATTGAAGAAGTTAATTCAAGTTTCAGAATGTGAAATACAACGACTGTACACCCTGTAGTTTAATTACAAGCAATATACTGTATAGTGAAGTTAATTTGAACCTAACAGAGAACAGTAAAGGATGCAATATATTGACTGTTGTTATTGCCACTGTTGTTATTGCCATTGTTGTTATTGCCATTGTTGTTATTGCCATTGTTGTTATTGCCATTGTTCTTATTGCCATTGTTGTTATTGCCACTGTTGTTATTGCCATTGTTGTTATTGCCATTGTTGTTATTGCCACTGTTGTTATTGCCACTGTTGTTATTGCAATTGTTGTTATTGCCATTGTTCTTATTGCCATTGTTGTTATTGCCATTGTTGTTATTGCCATTGTTGTTATTACCACTGTTGTTATTGCCATTGTTGTTATTACCTTTGTTGTTATTGCCATTTTTGTTATTGCCATTGTTGTTATTGCCATTGTTGTTATTACCATTGTTGTTATTGCCATTGTTGTTATTGCCATTGTTGTTATTGCCATTGTTGTTATTGCCATTGTTGTTATTACCATTGTTGTTATTGCCATTTTTGTTATTGCCATTGTTCTTATTACCACTGTTGTTATTGCCATTGTTCTTATTGCCATTGTTGTTATTGCCATTGTTGTTATTGCCACTGTTGTTATTGCCATTGTTGTTATTGCCATTGTTGTTATTGCCATTGTTGTTATTGCCATTGTTCTTATTGCCATTGTTGTTATTGCCATTGTTGTTATTGCCATTGTTGTTATTGCCATTGTTGTTATTGCCATTGTTGTTATTGCCACTGTTGTTATTGCCATTGTTGTTATTGCCATTGTTGTTATTGCCATTGTTGTTATTGCCATTGTTGTTATTGCCATTGTTGTTATTGCCATTGTTGTTATTGTCACTGTTGTTATTGCCATTGTTGTTATTGCCATTGTTGTTATTGCCATTGTTGTTATTGCCATTGTTGTTATTGCCATTGTTCTTATTGCCATTGTTGTTATTGCCATTGTTTTTATTGCCATTGTTCTTATTGCCATTGTTGTTATTGCCATTGTTGTTATTGCCATTGTTGTTATTACCACTGTTGTTATTGCCATTGTTGTTATTACCATTGTTGTTATTGCCATTGTTGTTATTGCCATTATTATCTTCGCAGATTGCAGAAGCTTATATTTTAGGCAGCATTCATTCATTTATTTTTTATCATCTTGTAATTTGCGTAACTCGAAAAGTGTGGAACCAAATTGCCTGAAATTTGGTGAAACGATTGGTCATTAACCATAAACCAGTTTGATTTTGGAAACGAACAGATCAAGGTCAAGGTCATTTATAACTTAAGGTTAATTGATTGGTCAATATCATTTATAAGCGGTGGCGAAGGTATACTCTCTCCACGAGTGCCCGTCATTTATTTTTTATTGTTATGAAGTGCAATGTGAAGAGTGTTGCAGTTCACCACTCATATAAACACAGTCACTAACAGTAGTCTGTGTGTGGGTCACACTAATCTATCACAGTCAGGCAGACAATGTACCACCATCTATAAACACTCTGAAAAATGTCAGACACTTGCTTTTAGTCGATACTTGGTAAAATAAAGAGTCTCTATTGTTAGACCGTATTTTCCTATTATACATTCTAAAATTTATCTGAAAAATTCTTTCAAAATTTAAAAATATAATTTTTACTAAATACAATAAATCTAATCATAATTAAAATGGGTGAAATAAAAATTAATTAGACCAGTTATTTTTCCATTATATTAATTTCTCTACTTCTAATATATATCGATGTAATGAATTACTTGTCTTAACGAAGCAGAAGAAAGAAGAGTTCAGAACAAAGTCATCAATTAATTTAACACCTAAAGAGGACTGTAAAATTTCCTAACTGTCGAACTTTGGTAAAAGTTTCACGAATCTTCAGATTTATTCCCCTTCGAAACATGTACCATCAGACTAAAAGTTTCGACACTTTAGTGCGTGAAGACATTTTATTATTTCAAGATGAAATCTATTGTCAGTTCTTGATAAATGTGAAAGGAATGAAGAAATAGATCTGATGGAGTAGTTAAAAGAAAAAAAATTATATGAAAGGTGGAGAACTCAGACACTCTCAGTACCCGGAAAATGGGAACTGACATATTTGGTTATGAACCAGTCTTACATTTAGAAATTACTCATTGACCTGTCATGACCTGTGTCAACAATCATTTTCCGAAAAAGGCGACGTTGTTCTAGCTACATAATTTTATTTGTACATAATTCATTTTACATCAAAACAATTTGCATCAAAATCTTCCAAACATTTCAGTTAAGGGCCTCACTTCACTCCATTGCCTATAAATAACTATGAGGGAGTGAGGGCACACTGTGGACACTATATTGAGTCTTTATTCACAGTATTTCATGTGTGGTGTCTGAGGTTGACCATTCATGCAGTAAATTAATTTGAGCGTGAAAACGAGAATTATTTCTCCATTCTTTAATACATATGTAAAGAAAGCATATTGATCAATAAATAGTGGTTTAAAAAATGGGATGAACTAAATTAACCGTACACAAGTGACAAATGTGAAAGAATACACATGATCAGATCGATTATGGAAAATATCTCAAAAAAAAAACCTAGCCAAATAATCATTTTAAAGGGGACACATAAGTCTAAGTTTTACTAAGAAAAACTATATCATTATTATTTTATTTTTATTGGTATCCATTATATTTGCATGTATCATGGATACCAACTAAATTAAATCATTATACATATCAATTTTTCTTATATGATTCAAAAGTTCCGAAGAAAAAGTAGGAGGAGCTTAGCAAAAAGCCTGGTGGAAAGACTTAAAAACCCTACGTGTGTACGGCCCTTTAGAGCATGAAGGCTAAGAGGTGAATGTGCTGCAGTGAAATCATCAGTCAAAGCGTGGAGAGATCGTTAAGCCTTAATTTTAAAGACGTATCCTGTGGCCAACTTATGATTGAGGTGAAAAGTTCTTGTTCTGATTAATCATTTGCAGGGAGAAATTTATATGCTGTAGCTAGGGTAGGCCGTACAGTCAAAGAAAAAGCCTAATATGCAACTTTTGTTCACAGTTTTTTTATAACAATTAAAAATGTATATATATATAAATTGTATTGCTTGTAGATATTATAAAATTGGTGACTCTTTTCTCTGATAGTACATCATCACAGTGACTCTTTTCTCTGATAGTACATCATCACAGTGACTCTTTTCTCTGATAGTACATCATCACAGTGACTCTTTTCTCTGATAGTACATCATCACAGTGACTCTTTTCTCTGATAGTACATCATCACAGTGACTCTTTTCTCAGATAGTACATCATCACAGTGACTCTTTTCTCTGATAGTACATCATCACAGTGACTCTTTTCTCTGATAGTACATCATCACAGTGACTCTTTTCTCTGATAGTACATCATCACAGTGACTCTTTTCTCTGATAGTACATCATCACAGTGACTCTTTTCTCTGATAGTACATCATCACAGTGACTCTTTTCTCTGATAGCACATCATCACAGTGACTCTTTTCTCTGATAGCACATCAACACAGTGACTCTTTTCTCTGATAGTACATCATCACAGTAACTCTTTTCTCTGATAGCACATCAACACAGTGACTCTTTTCTCTGATAGTACATCATCACAGTGACTCTTTTCTCTGATAGTACATCATCACAGTGACTCTTTTCTATGATAGTACATCATCACAGTGACTCTTTTATCTGATAGTACATCATCACAGTGACTCTTTTCTCCGATAGTACATCATCACAGTGACTTTTCTCTGATAGTACATCATCACAGTGACTCTTTTCTCTGATAGTACATCATCACAGTGACTCTTTTCTCTGATAGTACATTTTAATTATAAATTACAATCAATATACAAGCAAAGAAACGTAGGAAAGATTTGTACTAAATTGTTCCAAGATAGTAAATGAATAGTTATAGAAAGATGAATTATTATGTTTGAAATTCATCCAGATGCACAGAATTTGTTAGAATTTAATAAGGACTATTTTGCTAACCGTATTAATGATGGATGAATTATATCATAGCAATAAGGCAATTGCTAGTGAATGTTTAAATATTACCAAAGTCAAGTTGCTAGAGAGTGACATGAAGATTCTAGAGCAGTACCTTTTGCAAGGGATTATGCAGATGAAATGGAAATGCAGTCGATATGATCAAGAGCGTCTCAATTCCCTGATGCTGCGACCGAAAAGGAATATTCTTCCTTTACTCCCAGGTATAAATCAGCCACAGTATCGGCATTGAAAACTACAAATCATTTCTTTTTGCTTCCGCAAACATGAATCTAGGCAGATAGTTGTGATAAAGGAAGCCATGAAAGATGGTGAGAATGCAAAGAGAGAACATGTCCACACTCTGCAGTGTCTGGGTGAGTAATGACTATAGTTACTAGGTAGTTGAAAGCTGTGACAAATCTGCACTACCACGCAGTGAAAAGATTTGCAGTGTTCTAAATAAGTACCTCTATTGATTCGGGAAAACATTCAGGTAGAGTATACAGTATAATAATACATCAGCACAGACTACTCTTAAATTGAAGTCATATCGGTAGCTACGGCAGCTAAAGAGTTAGAATCCAAATTACATGTGCTCTACATTTAGATTTAAAAAATTCAGATGAGGCGGAAATCATCGCGTATATTTTAAGTTGCTGTAACGTTTGATGTCTTTAGTAACTAACTAACAGGGTAAAGTAACAACTACGTGAAATGCAGGGGTGATGAAAGTACACCAGTGATGGTGGTGATCAACTTTCGATAAAGAGTATATATTCGTGATACCTGCATGTGTAGTGTAGTCTGTGATAGACACAACTAACCTTATGTATTGATTGGGGTGTTCAATTTACCCATTTTTTGTAACAATAAGTTTATAAATAGATCACATGTTAAAAGCATACAGCAAGGAAAAAATGATCGTATAATATTTACTATGATTGAAAAGAACTAGACTAGAAAAAAAGAAAGGATATTCAATTGATTTAGCTCATAGGTAGCCAGCGAGGTAATTACATTGGTCATTACAGCTGACACAGCTTAAAATAATTATATTTCCATTAACAATCATTTAGTTTAATTTTGCTACTTTTTTGTCAGGACATATAGAGTATTGGTACACGTAATTGTTATATGTTTTGTGTGTTTAAATGTTATCAGTTGCTGCTAAGATGATACATTCAAATGAAGGATTAATAAAAAAACACTGGAATATAACCTAAAGTACATTGAAAAATATTAATTTACATTTTACTTTCAGCTCACGATTAGAAATTGACTCGTTAGATATACAGTAGCGAGCATAAGTTAAGGGACAGTGAAACAAATTTAACATTTTTGTTTATAGCAAAGAAACTAGTCAACGAAAGTACGTGAAACTTCACAACAACGAAGTTACACATACTGTAAGTGTTTGGTAGAAATATTAGCAAAATCAAACAAATATTTACTTAAGGGGACCGTCCGTAAATTTTGTAAACAAATTTATTAATAAAGCTACGGTTATGAAACTTGGTTCTTAAATATAAAATTGAATAATATTATGTTTTTGTTCGTGGCATTTTTTCGATTAGACGCATAGAAAACAAGTTATTCGAATTTCGAACGAATTTCGAACTGGGTATTCAAACATGTACTTCTGATACAGTTTTTGTAGCTACGGGTTTGCGGTTTTTTTCATTCGATTCTCCTGGTGATTCTCTACAAAAGCCTGAAGATCGATTTTTGAATTTCGAATTAGTTTACGAAAAATTTGATTTTTCGTGAAAAAACTAAAATTTTCAAAAAAAAAAAAAATTATATTTCTAAAAAAAAAAATTGTATTTCGAAATTCAAAAATCGATCCTCAAGCTTTTGTAGAGAATTACCAGGAGAATCGAATGAAAAAAACCGCAATGCTCTAGCTTCAACCAAAAAAATGTGCGGGGTTTTGAATTACAAGATTTGTAGATCTCAAAATTAGTAGGAATTTCCTTTCAAAGTTTGATGATCTGACACGCAGCATCCATCCACTTCGAAGGTTTAGGGATAACTGAGCAATCTTTCTTTGCATTCATTGATGTGGGCGTTATATAGTGGTAGGTTAGATACCAGATATAGCGAGATAATTAATTATTACGAATTATAATTGGCTGAGAGATGGTTTTTAGAGTACATATTGACTCCCTATCCCCCGGCCCACTTTTCCCTTTCTCCCTCTCCCCAGGGGGTTAGAGTTATACGAGACTTCTGATATTTTGCACACACTATAAGAAGGTTATAAAATAACTATTTACACAATAAAAAAAAAGATAAAATTTTGAGATTTCTTCGCGGACGGTCCCCTTAAATATTCAACTATTGCCATCAGAGACCAAAAAAGACACCGAGCAAAAGTTAAGGGACAGTTGTTATTGCATTAACCATTGGCTAATTAAATTTACCAAATTAATATTTTGTGAAGAGTCCTTTATTTTTGATGACCTCATTGCATCGATTTTCACAGAAATTAATCAATTTTTAGCAGAATTATGGAGTTATCTTCTGCCACTCTTCTTTCAGGAATCCCCACAGTTAATCCTGATTTTTGGGGTTGTGTTCTTGAGCACCATCACCAATTACCTTCCAAATGTTTTCAATGGGGTTCAATTTTGTGCTCTGAGCAGGCCAGCTTTTAAGAGAAACTCATTTACTTTCTATGTATGCTTTCACAGCTTTAGCCGTGTGACAAGGAGAATTGTATTGCATCAAAATCCGTGGTTGAGTATGAAATGATTGCAAATATGGAATGCAATGGTGGATAAGAAGTTGCAGATACACTGCTGCGTTGAACACTCTATGCACATGAACAATTGGGCCTGTTCCCTCTGCAGAAATGATGCCCCAGACCATCCTGCTGTCGCCTTTATGTTTCACAGATTTTCGAAACGAACTTCAGGGACAGTCGTTCACCCACATTACCTCGAATGTACCTTTTGCGGTAACTTCCGATCATATTAAACTTAGATTTGTCGCTGAAATGAACCATGGACCACTGCTCTTTCTACCAAACAATCCTGCATCCAGGCATTTAATCCTACGCTGTTCAAACTTCTAGAAACTGTGAATCTAGAGACACTGAGACCAAGCGTTTCTCTCATTTTGGACAGAAATACCTGCAGCAGTCTTGAAACGGTCCTTTATGCACAGTCTTACCATGGCATGATATTCTCAGAGGGTAGTTTTTGGTGGTCTTCTTGATTCTCGATTTGCATCAATTGAAGCAGACTCTTAAAAAGTTTTATCAATGCGATGCACAACACTCTAAGATCTTTATATGACGGTTGCAATTTCAGAAAGTGACTTTTCATCCTTGTGATGGTAAAAAAAAAGAGTTTATCACAGAGAGATACTTGATTCCGTGTTGCAGGTGTAATAGCGGCGATAGTTTAGTTCCAATAATTTTTTGACTTTTAGTAACAATTTAGTACATTGAAACAGTCTTTCAAACAAAGATTATTCAGTTTATACCCGTTTATTAATAACTGTCCCTTAACTTATGCTCGGTGTCTGATGGCAAAAGTTGAATATTTTAGTAAATATGTGTTTGATTTTGCTAATATTTCTATCAAATACCCTCAGGATGTGTATCTTTATTGTTGTTAAGTTTCGCGTATTTTCGTCATCTAGTTCTTTCACAATGAACAAAAATGTTGAACTTTTTTCACTGTCCCTTAACTTATGCTCGCTACTGTAGATGTTAGTATACATTCCATATATTTAAACTAAACCAAGAAAATTGTTAGATCGAACTTATATGCGACTATAGTTATTTATAATAAGTATAGGAGCAATATATAATTAATAATTAGTATATTAACTTAGGTAAACTCTTAGTTTAGTTGACCCTTGGAAAGGGTCAACTAAACTAGGAAGCGGGTATATAATGTAAAGGGATATTAATATTTAAATCATATTTTACATATATTTATTGAGATTAAGGATCCGTTAACAAGACTATTCTTATTTACAAAATTTGGTAAATTTACCTTCAGTTGTCATTTTCCCAATATGTTTCCATAAGACATTCTCTTGAATAGTTGATCGGTATTATAGATACATATTACATTCTAATTATAGTTTATTTTCATTTAAATTTAAATTGTAAAAATCATAATAGTTATTTTACAACTGTCATAATATAAAATAATTTGAACTTATTTTTTTATATAGGATTTATATACATTTTCTCTGTTCAGTAACATGTGATTTGATCCAATGGAAGGACCACAAAAATTAATACTATTTAAATAGATGAATACTTTAAGATTGAAATCTTATTGCAAATTAAACCAGTAATTAATTAGTACTGAACACTCTAAGTCATTGATGGGTAACTGTAGAAGAAATAAATTATATACTAATATAAATTTGTGGTCATTCTTATTCTTACATTTGTTGGTATAATAAAGTGAAGTTAATTCAACCCTCGAATGATCAGCGGGTCTCAGAGACCCGGTCCAGCTTTAAATAGCTATGCATAATTTGAAAACTAATTTGCTGAAACTTCGTGACTTTCATTGTCTATGACGTATTTGTTCATCGTATAATTATCAGTGAAATAATGCCATCAAAAATTGTTCTATTTTGTTTTCGATCACTTTTGATGATCCCATATGAAGTACTATTGCTGTTGCGTCACATTTTTCATCACACTAGTAACATCACTCATAGGAATATTAGCTATTTCTTGGTGTGCATTACAATGTGACGCAACAGCGCATGGTTTTCACCAGAGCTCTAGATTTTCGCATGGTAATAAATTGTTATAAAACTAAATATGTTGAATTATTTTCATTGATTTTGCTTGAATAAGACTTAAACAATAAAAATCCTGGATTTCCAGCAAGTCTAGTCAATATTTAATAGTAAAAAGTTATAATTCTCTTGAATAAGCCTCTCAGGCACTCTGGTCAGTCCAGGGTTAAAAAATTTAAATTATAATATTGTATTTTTCTTGTGGATTCGATCGTTAATTCGGAATTTACCCAAGAGAATTAATGTTAACAATGACGCTTTTTTTAATCCGTTCACAAAATTAATGAATATTTCATTTTGAAATTATCTTATTTAAATTACTTTCATAATAAGGGTGAGTTTCAAGTTATCGGACGGTTTCTCATTTTCGATCAGATGGAAAACTTTATAGTCCTAATTTTCCCCGCTATTTTATTTGGTATCATGGATACCAATTGCGTAAAATAAAAGTTAAGTAGCAACTACTGCATATGTATACTTTTATTATATGATCGAAGATGCGGAACAATCCAATAATTCGGAACTTAAATTAATTTTTACTTTTACTTAGTTTCCAAAACACTATGCAGATTACCTATGCATATTGTCTAAACCGTTTTAATAGTTATTTGCAGTGCCATACATCATGTGTAGAGTGCAGGTTGTTCAACCATCTCGGTGAGATGTACCGACTGTGTCTCTGTCATATAGTAAATGTACCAAATCTATTCCAGGGTAAGTTCCGAGTTATTGAACAGCTCCACACATTAGGTCATGTAAGAAAATAAATACATAATATATTTAAATCGTTATCTTAAATGGTATTCATGATGCCTGCACGTATCCTAGATACGAAATGAAGAAATAGCTAAAAAAGTCAATTTTTTCATCAATTCAGATTATTGAAAAAAATTGGTAAATTTATATGTTGGATACTAATGCCTAAATGGGGAGAAAATATAAAATTATGCTAATATTAATTATTGAATAACATGTACCTATACAAGAAATGACTCATCTATTCCAAAATTTAAATATTGAGAAAACACACTAATATAATTTATAAATATCTATTTAATTTTATTTTATATAACCAAGTCGTTGATTTTAGAGGAAAATATGATTTAATTATATTAGTTGAAGTTTTCTTAGAGTATTATATGAATACTCTCAGGGTATCCTTGATACTTGCAGGTATCTTAGATACTCAGATGCTTAATTAGTTTAATTCATTATTTTAAATCGTACCAAGGATATATAAAATATACCTTGGAAAATATATCAAATAGAGAGTTGAATTACTATTATTATGTATAGCTATTTTAATGGTCGCAAATGTTAATTCATCCAATAACTTGAAACTCACCCTTATTATATAAATGTTTCAATAAAATAAAATTTTCCTTCACTTCATTATTTCAAAATCTAAGAAGAAGAATGACATCAAATTTATCTGTGTTTATAATTTATTTCTTCTACAGTTACCCATAAAAGGCTTAGAGTGTTCAGTACTAATTAATTCATAACTAAACCTTCTCTAGACGAATTACAAATTTTGTGATCCTTTAATTGGATCAAATTATCAAATTATGTTATATAACGGAAACAATGTCATCATAATTACGACTATTGGTATAAACATTGATTAGAATTGACTTTATTTAATAATAATGTATTTGGGTGTGTTTGGTTATTCTGACTTTACAGTTTCAATTGCGTTATCTTAAATAAATGTGTACGTTATTATGTTTTTTTAATATATATTTTTCTGAATAAAATAATATCACATAATCGAAAAAATTGAAAAGTTTGATAATTCAGAACTTATTCTAATTGAAAGTAAGAGAAACGGCAAACTCTTGAAATTTATAAATTGATATAATAAAATAATTACATTTATCAATAATTATATAATAGGTAGAAAAAGAGTTAATTTGTAATAAGCAGCTCTGATATAATTAACAATTGGTATATAAAATTATCAATAAATAATGCAAATTCTAATCAATGTTTATACCAATAGTTTTAATTGGTATAACATTTTCGCTGTTCAATAACATATGATTTGATCCAATGGAAGGACCACCAAAATTAATATTTTGTATTTAGTAACATTTAATAATAAATAGCATGTATATTGAATTCTTATTCCGCATTACACGTCTAATTAATTAGTACTGAACACTCTAAGCCTTTGATGGGTAACTGTAGAAGAAATATATTATATACTCAGATAAATTCATTGTTATTTTTCTTCTTAGATTTTGAAAAAATAAATGAAAGAAACTTTATAAGAGATGTAAATCAATAATTCATATTCGATTGCATTAGTGGAAACAATCGATAATTCGGAATTTACCCTAGATTATATTCACTAAATTAATAAATAATTCATGTTGTAAATAAATTTATGTCTCATTTATAATTTTTATCTTTACAATTACAACTTATCGTTTTATTGAAGAATTATCTTTTGAAAACAATAAGTAATTAAAATAACGAGTTAAATAGTGATTATTATAATTTTTTTCCTCTATATGCTCGAAAATGCAAACTGTTCGATAACTCAGAATACACCCTACAGTAATTGCAGTAGAGCATTCATTGTCTCCCATTCGGTTATTTTGAACAGTTTAAACCTAAATTTCAATGAACTGAAATTAGCATTCAAAATATATGGAGCAAAGGAAGTCCATTTAACAGAGTAGTGAATAGGACTATATTAATTATGATGATTATGTAAGAGTCTCTAATTTAACATAATTATAACTTAGAGACGCACTTGGATTGTCAATTGGTAAATTATGGGAATAAATGATAGAGAAAAACATACCAAGATATGTACACTAAAGTGATCCATAATAAAGTCTAAAGTAGGGGAAGTGGGGCCATGCTTTATATAATGGGAAATATCTTCAGTAGAATTGATACTTCTGTCTAATTGAAAATATTATATTATAGTGTATATGAATTATATCTAAATATCTATATGTGTTATATCTTTCCCGTTAATTTGTATTGTAACTAGACACACAAATAAAGAATATACCTACACAGATTAAATAGTTGAAATAATGGATTGTTATTCTCAATTTTTATTCTCATTTCTTTTAATTTTGCTAATGTCCTATATTCCATTATATTTGTATAGAAAAACTAAAAGTACCTATTTCTTCCGTTTATTAGTTTTATGAATACATTGAAAAAGTGTTTTCTAAATGAAAATATTTCAATATTTAAAGCGATTTTTAATAACTACCAACTGATTTTTTCATCCGGAATTTATTCCGCATCAGCTACTAGTTACTAGTATTGGAGAGTAGGGTGAGTTACGAATTATCGGTCTGTTTCACATCTTCGGTCATTTAAGAAAAACGATATAATAACTATTTCAATTTTAATTACTATATTGTTTTTTCTTATATGACCGGAAATGTGAAACTGACCGGTAATTCGTAACTCACCCTAAGTTTGAAAGGTGCTAATTACTCACCTGCCGATGAATAGGAACCTGGAGGTGAGGTTGTTCCTCTTAGCAGCTCTGAAAAGGTTCCTCACTGTCATACCCTCACAGAAACACACCACTACGTTAGCCTTCTTGTCATCCTCTAGATTGTTCAGCACCTGCAAACAGAGGGGTTAGAGGGATTGAGTGGTGAAAGCAGATTTGGTAAAAATTAAAAAAATTTATCATTTTTATTAAGAATTAAAAAATATTTCATCAAATTTTATCAAAATTAAGAAAAAATTTAGGCTGAAAAAAAGTCTTCAAATATAGGGCTATTATGTCTCAAATTTTTATGGGGCTAAAAACATTCGAACCCCCCTCAGGAGGGGGCCAAAAGGGGGGGCGGGTGTTGATCAAAAATCATGAATTTTGTTTTTGATTGGAGGAGGAATGTTAGGAAGTGTACTTTTACCTCCACACTCTTTTGGGGGACTAAAGGCACTACAACTCAAAGAATGCAAGACCCAAAGCGGGCAATGGGGGTATTTAGATATTTTTTTTGTCTATTATTTACGTTTTTGGCCAAATATATACGTTATTAGGTCTCCTGTAAAATGTGAATTCTCCACCAAAAATTGAATAGAAGTCAATGAGTTTTCACTCTATAGAAGAAAACCAAAGACAGTTTTAACAGAGTCACGAGAACAAATTTCCAATTTTTATGATCACTTGTTTTTTATCACAGTTCAAAATTGAAAATTTAGGTATTTTTTGAAATGTTTAGTCATCAAAAATCGGTCATCAAAATAAATCGGGAAGAAAAATAGAAAATATATCGCCGTATCTTAGTTGAAAATGCTATAATAATTCTGAAATTGTGTTCGTTATTTCTAGCAAATAACCTTTATAACCTTCTTTTAAATTTACAAAAAAATATCATTATGAGGATTACATACGGAAGAGATTATAGAAATTAAAGGAGATTATGAGGATTATATATGGAAGAGATTATAGAAATTAAAGGAGATTATGAGGATTATATATGGAAAAGATTATAGAAATTAAAGGAGATTATGAGGATTATATATGGAAGAGATTATAGAAATTAAAGGAGATTATGAGGATTATATATGGAAAAGATTATAGAAATTAAAGGAGATTATGAGGATTATATATGGAAAAGATTATAGAAATTAAAGGAGATTATGAGGATTATATATGGAAAAGATTATAGAAATTAAAGGAGATTATGAGGATTATATATGGAAAAGATTATAGAAATTAAAGGAGATTATGAGGATTATATATGGAAAAGATTATAGAAATTAAAGGAGATTATGAGGATTATATATGGAAAAGATTATAGAAATTAAAGGAGATTATGAGGATTATATATGGAAGAGATTATTGAAATTAAAGGAGATTATGAGGATTATATATGGAAGAGATTATTGAAATTAAAGGAGATTATGAGGATTATATATGGAAAAGATTATAGAAATTAAAGGAGATTATGAGGATTATATATGGAAAAGATTATAGAAATTAAAGGAGATTATGAGGATTATATATGGAAAAGATTATAGAAATTAAAGGAGATTATGAGGATTATATATGGAAAAGATTATAGAAATTAAAGGAGATTATGAGGATTATATATGGAAAAGATTATAGAAATTAAAGGAGATTATGAGGATTATATATGGAAAAGATTATAGAAATTAAAGGAGATTATGAGGATTATATATGGAAAAGATTATAGAAATTAAAGGAGATTATGAGGATTATATATGGAAAAGATTATAGAAATTAAAGGAGATTATGAGGATTATATATGGAAAAGATTATAGAAATTAAAGGAGATTATGAGGATTATATATGGAAAAGATTATAGAAATTAAAGGAGATTATGAGGATTATATATGGAAAAGATTATAGAAATTAAAGGAGATTATGAGGATTATATATGGAAAAGATTATAGAAATTAAAGGAGATTATGAGGATTATATATGGAAAAGATTATAGAAATTAAAGGAGATTATGAGGATTATATATGGAAGAGATTATTGAAATTAAAGGAGATTATGAGGATTATATATGGAAAAGATTATAGAAATTAAAGGAGATTATGAGGATTATATATGGAAAAGATTATAGAAATTAAAGGAGATTATGAGGATTATATATGGAAAAGATTATAGAAATTAAAGGAGATTATGAGGATTATATATGGAAAAGATTATAGAAATTAAAGGAGATTATGAGGATTATATATGGAAAAGATTATAGAAATTAAAGGAGATTATGAGGATTATATATGGAAAAGATTATAGAAATTAAAGGAGATTATGAGGATTATATATGGAAAAGATTATAGAAATTAAAGGAGATTATGAGGATTATATATGGAAAAGATTATAGAAATTAAAGGAGATTATGAGGATTATATATGGAAAAGATTATAGAAATTAAAGGAGATTATGAGGATTATATATGGAAGAGATTATTGAAATTAAAGGAGATTATGAGGATTATATATGGAAAAGATTATAGAAATTAAAGGAGATTATGAGGATTATATATGGAAAAGATTATAGAAATTAAAGGAGATTATGAGGATTATATATGGAAAAGATTATAGAAATTAAAGGAGATTATGAGGATTATATATGGAAAAGATTATAGAAATTAAAGGAGATTATGAGGATTATATATGGAAGAGATTATAGAAATTAAAGGAGATTATGAGGATTATATATGGAAAAGATTATAGAAATTAAAGGAGATTATAAATATAAAATGAGATCACAAGTATAAAAGAAATTACAATAAATAGAAACAGATTATACTATTTAAAGACATAACAAATACTAAAGGCTCTACTGGGAATAGAGAAATTGTATGGATTGAATTAGATTAAAAGGATTTGAATTCTTATTTAAAGTTACAACAAATTTTATTAGATTAAAATAATTTAAAAAATATTGAGTCCACCATCACTGGTGTACTTTCACCACCCCTGCATTTCACGTAGTTGCTACTTTACCCTGTAAGTTAGTTACTAAAGACATCAAACGTTACAGCAACTTAAAATATACGCGATGTTTTCCGCCTCATCTGAATTTCAGAAATCTAAATTTAGAGCACATGTACTTTGCAGGTAATTTGAGTTCTAATTCTTTAGCTGCCGTAGAAAACAGATAAGACTTCAATGTTTAAGTGAAAGATAATTATCGTTGAAATGTTTTTTTATTGTTGAATACCAAATTTTTTGTAGTACACATGAACATAATTTTACTAAAAATAGTTTCCCATTTTTCTATTCTGAATATATATTTCTTCATTACGAATTATCGGTCAGAGAAAAGTTATGAAAATTATTATTTTTGATATATTTTTTTTATGATACCTGCATGTATCATGGAAAAGAATAAAAATAATAATTGTTACTAAACAGTTTTTTATTATAAGACCGAAAATGTGTAACTGACCGATAATTCGTAACTCACCCAATCTAGTGAATTTACTATCTTTTTCAGGAAGATTAGCTCTGTTCTTTTTGCAGATAATCATAGCATTTCTTTAGTTTCTGCTCACAAACACGGTTCATACGAACATCTCCTGCGACATTAAAACTTTAGGGATGTAATTTAAACCAATGATGTCTAATCTTTAGACTAATAACATAACCTTAGGCATTTTATGGAAGAAATTAAAGATCCACCGCAAAAGAAATGAACTTTATGAAACGTGAGAAGTTGCAACGACTGTGTTATTAGCTTCCAAATAGAGAATTCTTTCCTATGGAGCTAATGTTGAACCGCATCAACTTTTACGGCTAAATTGAATTTCCATTTTTACTTGTCAGCGACCATTTCGCACTGAAAGTTCGGGAGAAATATCCGTGGGGAGATTTACCGGTGAGCGAAGAAGGAGTAACATTATAGGGAGATGGTTATTCGATATGGGGAGGGAGACGCACTGGGCAGATATGAACAGAATGAAGGGGAAGAGAGAGATGGAACGGATGGGAAAAGAGAGAGTTGGAACGGATGGGGGAGAGATGGAACGGATGGGAAAAGAGAGAGTTGGAACGGATGGGGGAGAAATGGAACGGATGGGGAAAGAGAGAGTTGGAACGGATGGGGGAGAAATGGAACGGATGGGGAAAGAGAGAGTTGGAACGGATGGAGAGAGATGGAACAGATAGGGGAAGAGAGAGATGGAACGGGTGATGGGAGATGATGGAACGAATTTAGTAGAAGAAGTTAGATATAATAGAAGAAATGGTTTGAGGAAATATAAATAACTGATAAAGAATGAACAGGAGAGCTTTGGTGGAAATGAAAATAAAGAGACTAAATTGGTGAGAGAGGGAAAGAATAGAATAAAGTAGCAAAAGAATAATAGAATTAGTATTTGAAATAACTTCTATAGAATATATAGTTTCAATTTCATTAAAGGTGGTGACCCCATAAAAGCTACTCCGTTTGTCACATTATTGACAGCTACCCACGGAATGTGAGTTTCAAGATGAGCACCTACCATAAACATCAGCATTTGTCAAAGTTCTGCTCTTTACGATCCTCCCTTCGACATCTTCACGACGCCACTTAAATCACACTTGGAAAACTAACTACACAATTATTTAGCCACACCAGAAAAATGATAGCCAATGATGGGTAGTATTGCATTAGCGCGGGAGATGCTTTATAGCCATTACATTATTTCTATTGGCGGGCAAAAGAGTGGATATTTGCATCATTATAATAATGATAACTCGCTAATAACAATAAGATTATTGGAAAAATAAAATATTTTACCTATTGCACAAATGATAATAATTTCTGTTTCCGGAACTCTTAATGACTTGAGTTAGGTATTTTCCATTGGATAGGATGGATTACAATCACCAGTTGTGAGTTGAATAACAGATGGAAATCTCAATGGGTTGATTAGTGTTTGAATTGTTTAAATTCGAATAAAAAAATTAGCATTAAAATACATTTATTGTTTTCATATCTTGAAGCAATTTTTTTTACTATTAACCCAATGAAATTTTGCTCTAGTATTTAACTCACATCTGATAATAGTTACTTTGCCTCATAAGTTTCAAAAAAAGAAGATAAAAATATTTTTCACCCAATTTCTTTTACTGGGAGAAATTTTTGTTTCTAATGCAAAGTTATATTTTTAATAATGTATAAGTAGAGTAAGTTACGAATTATTAGTCAGTTCCACATCTTCGGTCATATAAGAAAGAACGCTATACAGGTAAAGTTCGTACAGCGGAGGATCTTAAAACGGACACAAAAATCATCCGTTCTATGAACCATGCAGCTCCTACAACGACCTCATTAAATTATATGGTTTAACAATTATTTTATTCGTCTATCAAGTATATATTCATATATTTATTATATTCAGTCATTAAATTTACAATCAACACTTAATGTATCGTTTTGCAGATTTTCAGAAATTTCAATTTTTGTTTCCTTTCCTACACATTTTCTTTGACTAGAAAAGTTCTATAGAAATTAAAAAGAGGTGTAACTATCCTATATTAAACCTTATATTTTCACATATTTCATATCTAATTAGTTGCTAATATCTTTGTATTATTTTACTTATTTTATACAGGTACACGAGTAAGTTATATAAGTATTATAAGAGTTTCTGTAAAATTTTATTTCATTAATTTTAGTAACGTTTCTATGAAATACTGTTTAGGAAAACTTGCACAGTTTAAATCCTCAACTGAGTTAAATATCTGAACTTATAGCGACCACTAGATCCGTAGGTATAGCAACCTCTTTTTCAGATACATATACTGCCGTTGCACGAGCTTTACCTGTAATAATTATTATTTAATTTTAATTACATATTTTTTCCCCATATGAGCGAAGATGTGAATATTTCGTAACCTACCCTAACTCTATTAAATAGTGTAAGTATTTCTGGAGGTTATTGGAGGCATGGAGTGACTGCAAACATCAGTACCTTTGATGCTGATATGAGCATCTGAGTGGTTAGATGATATTAAATGGCTAAATCAAACACTCAACTGGGGACAGAAATTGAAATGCGTCTGGCAACGTAGGAGTTGGAGAATAAAAAAATATTATTGCTAGAGGACATAGCGCGTCACAGTATTCTGAAGGTGGGAGTTAATGATAGGTAGAACAGACATTTTGAAGATCAGATTGATTCATTAATCATATTATCGCCTTATTTGCAATTACTGGATCTTTCACATTTGACGACCCCCATCAAATTTAATTTAAAGTATTTTTCTTATGTGCTTTTGTCCATAGAATCCGAAAATCAGAACCGTTTTTGTAGAAACTAATACTTTTAGAAACTAATAGGCTTTAAAGAGTGGCCGGAAATTTCGGTCTCAGAATTATAAATGACCTCTCAACATAAATGACAGTTATGTAGCTTGTTGTATCTGATAGTTTGTTGTATCTGCTAGTTTGTTGTATCTGCTAGTTTGCTGTATCTGCTAGTTTGCTGTATCTGCTAGTTTGTTGTATCTGCTAGTTTGCTGTATCTGCTAGTTTGCTGTATCTGCTAGTTTGCTGTATCTGCTAGTTTGTTGTATCTGCTAGTTTGCTGTATCTGCTAGTTTGTTGTATCTGCTAGTTTGCTGTATCTGCTAGTTTGCTGTATCTGCTAGTTTGTTGTATCTGCTAGTTTGCTGTATCTGCTAGTTTGCTGTATCTGCTAGTTTGTTGTATCTGCTAGTTTATTGTACTGCACACTTCATGATTGTTTAATGACCTGGCAGGGGGGTTCGGGGGGCAGCACGCCCCCGATACATCTAATTCATAAGTTGTATTTATTCCTGAGGCCGAATATTCCGAGACCGAATTCAAAACATGTCAAAATTACTAATGTTACGTATTATTTTACAACAGTTAATGATGTTATCCGCTTTCAATAAATACACTTCACATTTTAGTACTCATAAGTTAAAAAAATCCTATTATTGTTCTTCAATAACATCATTATAAACTGAGACCGAGTTTCCCGAGACCGAATTTTCCTAAACCAGTTTAAAGTTATTTATTTCCAACGTATTACTGAAGGATTGAGAACTTAAAGAAATTCATGTTTTCATTTAAATTACTCAAACATTATAAATTTTTACACGGAACTTTTATGTTGTTTGTTGTATCCGCTAGTTTGTTGTACTGCACACTTCATGACTGATTAATGTCCTGGCAGAGGGGCTCGGGAGCCGGTACGCCCCTCGAAATACATATATTGAATATTTCCAGTTTCCGTGCTATTTTCCATTTATTACTTCAATACTAATATATGTATAACCCCTGCCATGGCATTAGTAAACCATGAAATGTGTAGTACAACAAACTAGCGGATGCAACAAACTACATCACAAAATGGACCAAAAAGCGTGATAACACGAGCTCTTTCAAAGTTCTCAATCCTTCAGTAATACATAGGAAATAAATAACTTCAAACCCTCATATCTCAAAGAGTATTAGTTTCTACATTTTTACGGGTAAGACTTTCGGATTCATGGACAAAATTACATAAGAAAAAATAATCTAAAATTAAATTTGGTGGGGTTCGTCAAATGGCAAAGATTCCAATTACTGTGAGTGTTCGAGAACAAACTGTAGATTTAGAATAATATGAAGGATGGATTTAAATAGTGCTATATATTAGATACTAACTGAATTCTGTGGCTAGGGTGAAGCAGGTAAGTTGCGGCACACTAACGAACTTTGGCCTCAAACCCCAGAAGCACTAACAAAAATCATACCTTCAAAACACTCATAGTATTAATAAATTATAGCATGCATTGCGTTATTTTGATATGCAACATTCTAATTTAAATTCGGGTCAGTAGAATTTAGAGACTCTTTCTTGAGAGAAGTGAATGTTAATAGGCTGCAATTTACCTGTTGAGCCTATATCATCATAGAGACTGTACAGTCGCTAATAGGAGTGCAGAGTAAGTACAGTCACACTGTGGCATATACAGTGGTGAGGGGTAGTAACGCTACCAGCCAGTCAATTTGACTGCTTATTAATTTTCAAACATCTAATAAATTAGTATTGGTAGATACTTAATTTAATTTCGAGAATTGAATAGGTATCCATGATACCTGCAGGTATCATACTTTAATGACTATAATAGAGTTTAATTGCAGGGGTATTTAAATAATGGTAACCATGCGATGGTTCTGAGGAATCATTTACATGCAATCAAATGATA
The DNA here is from genome assembly GCA_947561585.1 of Caprella mutica. Lineage (NCBI taxonomy): Eukaryota > Metazoa > Arthropoda > Malacostraca > Amphipoda > Caprellidae > Caprella > Caprella mutica. Next base: position 70,116 of record CANNZV010002050.1, on the reverse strand, counting down.
GAACTATAATACTATTTAAATTACATAGAGAATAAGCTTCAATATTTGAACTCCAGGACTCTAGCTACTCTTTTAACCTCTAATTCGGTGTAATGATATTCCTACGAGAGTGGTTAGATAGACTGTGTTCATAACTAGGCTGAGTACTCATTTCGCTTATAATAGCATGTTTAGGGCCAATTATATTTATGTTACCTAATAAATTGAAACAGGCTTACGTTATTAGGGACGAAATTGGATGAAGTAGAGACTAATGAAAACACTAATGAAGTGTACTAGTAGTTAGAACATTAGGGGTAGAGACTAATGAAGTGTACTAGTAGTTAGAACATTAGGGGTAGAGACTAATGAAGTGTACTAGTAGTTAGAACATTAGGGGTAGAGACTAATGAAGTGTACTAGTAGTTAGAACATTAGGGGTATAGACTAATGAAGTGTACTAGTAGTTAGAACATTAGGGGTAGAGACTAATGAAGTGTACTAATAGTTAGAATATTAGGGGTAGAGACTAATGATGATTAGGAATGTATACCTATTGTTAACTCCTTATCGTTCAGCAAAACTTATTTCATACACAGTATAAATCATAGAGTTATGATATGCTACACTAGAGAGAGGAAGTGTTGCAGCGATTGCAGGACGCTAAGGAAGACGGTGTAAAACCTTATTTTGATTCAGTTATATCATTTCTCCATTAAACTGACGCTAGATTGCCAGTCACGTGCCCGAAAAATAAGGATTTTAGCGTCCCGCAAGACGCGATATTATTTTGGCCACTGACTCACCACTTGGTATAAGTGACAAAATATGAAATATGAGGTTAAATTATTTTCGATATTACTATTAGTAGCTACACTTCGCTGATAGACAATTGTCCAAATGATAATTTGTACGAATTTTAATTTAGCACAAAGACTTTTATTCAGTGTGTATCAGTATTACGAACTGCAGCCTCCATTCATTTCAATTTCTATTTTTATTTCCATGGAATTGAAAGTAATAAAATAAAGAGGAAAATATTTTTTTTCACTGTACCTACATAATTGCTCAACATTTAGATTTTATTCCTAATCATGGATTTCATCGAAACAACAAGTCTATGAAAGAGTTATAGCTCAATGGTTCGCTTAACTACGTCACAAAAAAATAGTCATAACTAAATACTATTGATGGGAACTTAACGGACAATGTGACCTTTTTTCATTAAATAACTGCAAGTCATTTACGTAAAAGTCTTTCGACCAAGTGTCCGAATACCATCCAACACACTAACATTTTCAAGAGAAATATGAAAGAAAAAACTAAGGGTTACAGATCAGTGAGAATTAAACATAATGCTGCATCACTCACCTCATCATACGCTGCATCACTCACCTCATCATACGCTGCATCACTCACCTCATCATACGCTGCATCACTCACCTCATCATACGCTGCATCACTCACCTCATCATACGCTGCATCATGGGCGTTACTCAGCACGGTGTCTTCTTTGGCGATGCACACATTGTTCTCCTCTGCAAGTTCCCTGAAAGCTGTCATACCACTCTGACCGTAGTTACCTGCCGATAGGTAATAATGAATAAATAAATAACACAACTAGATTACGTGCACCTGCTAGAGCACATACCTTCGCTGCCGCTTATCCGTTTGCTATCAAAATCTGATAAACTGGTAACTGGATAGTGACCAATCGTCCCACCAAGTTTAATTAATTATTTATTTAAATCACTTTACTATCAAAGCCCCGACGATAATGCCTGAAGATATTTAACGGTAAATTTCTATTCTATTTCTCACGGTGTAAGATGGTGAAGGTATGCAGTTCCGCATTCCAACTGAACAATATCATAAATGCTAATGAATATTACATACCTTCCTTATTATTAAATATACTAAGAACATTGCTATTAATCACCACTGACAAGCAATGCCACCTAGAACTTGTTTGACCTGAACTAACGAAGAAAAAGGTCATTAGGAAAAATGAGGAAGGTTATGTTTCAATCGGTATTTAATTGTAATAAGTTATTCGCATAACTCGAAAGTATTCAACCAAATTGCCTGAAATTTGGTGGGATGATTTGTTATTGTCCAGGAATCATTTGCTTCGATTTTGGCAACGTTCATGTTGAAGGTCAAGACCACGAAAAGGTCAAAACGAAAAAAAAAATTAGCAGCGGCAAGGGTATGCGCTCTACGATATTAAATTGATACATAGTACTGATATTTAATAACTAGATTAGTAGAAATATATTTAGTAAACTACAGTAAAAATATGGAAAGAATTGTTCAAAAGAAAATTCATATTATTTATTTTAGAATAATTTAGTTGAGTAAAAAAAAGCAGTTTCCAAAATTAAATTTTCCTTTAGAACATTTAGAGGGAAAAAGAAACCAGTTTGGAAGTATTTGATTTTCTCCATATTTTTTACTTCAAACAATCGAGGTCTGTACAGCATTTTAGTTGTTATTTTTGTCGATTTTTCAAAATTTATTCATTTGATTTCTTTATGATTTTATTTGGATCCATACAAAGAATATTTTCAATTGATGGAATTTTATTTTTATTAAACTGCTGGACTGAAAAGTGAATATAATTTATTCATATAACATAATGACTATTTTTATCATATAATTCACCATTACTAGTTATGAGTTTCAAACTTATTAGTAGTAGGAATATTCAATATGTTAATTTATTAGGTTACCAATAAAAATTATAATATCAAATTTAAAAAAAAACAATTTGGAAATCAATTTTAGTACATTTTTCAAGCAGAAGTTGATTTTTTCTTAAATTTCTGATTAATTATTAATTTTTCTCTGTAATTTAACTAAAAGGAGAAGGAACTCTGTAAAATCTCACCGTCCGTGTGAACAGCTGACACGTAAGTCCAGTTAAAGAACTTCACAATGTCAACCATGACCTGGGCCTGGTAATAGTCTGACGGAACCACGCGGAGAAAGTCAGAGAAACGGCCCTTGTCGCTCAGGTCCCGGGATGTGGCCGAGTAACCCACTTGGGGAATGTTGAACAGCTGCAGAAGGTTCTGTACCTGTTTGAAAAAGAAAACTGTTGTGAATATCAATTTCACTTTGGTTGAAATTGAGAAATTTATAGTAGAGCTACGGAATAATAAGATGCAATCTTCTATGGCCCCACCATAACTTTTACGTAAGAATTAAATTTTGAATTTGAAATAAGAAAGCTGAGAAAATAATATCATTTTTCTGAATTATTCTATTATATTAACGTTTATAATGTCATTAAGATATTACATTGATGTGTTTTTATGCATATCTATTTGATAGCCTAACTTAGAAAGATATAATTAGCTACTGTATAATTGCATCTCAGTCTCATGTTTTATTTGAGCTAATTAAAATATATTAAAAATGTAGATGATCCTATGCTAGGTTTAATTATTGTAATATCTCGTAATACTACACTAATGCTATGACACATTTTTATGTAGAATAAATGATTGCAGCACGCACATAATATATTGTGTACCCATAATATGAATGAGAGAAAGTACATTGTAATTAACTTATATATAAGTGTGATATTTACCTGATAAAAATAATTAATGTCAAATATTACTTCAGTGATGTGACGAATTAGGATTTTTTTTTAATAAACGTAAATAGAACAGATTGAAATTTAATCTATAAAATAGTAATGGAAAAGTGTAAATAAACTTCACTATATGAATTATATTTGAAAAAATGATACTGAATGAAGAATATTATCTAATATGATAATTTACTCAATTTGAAGCATATTTGAAGTTAATAAAAAATATAGTAGATGCTTTACCGACTGCTTCTGAACCAGTTAAGCGATTTTGTTAACGTCAAAAGGAAAATAGGTACAAGGGACTTACAAGAAGCAGTTCGATAGGAAAGTGGCTTAATGAACAAAGTCACAAACCATAATATTTTAACAGTGCTCTTGGATGCAGAAAAGCTACTCATCGAATAGAGTCATTGGAATGTGTCGAAAAGGAAAACAAAAATAATATATTGAAATTTTGTTATTGTTATCCATTTCTTCAGCAGACTAGTAAAATAATGAACTCAAATAAAGTTTCCTAATTACAACGGCCATCTTGTAAGTTCATTTTCAATATATTCTTAAAAAATATTAAAAAAGATACAATAACAATAGTTAGCACCTACCCTTCAAATAATTCCATGTGTGTACCATGTGACACTTACACATTTGAATCATGTGTATACCATGTGGTGTAGCATTTACACACTTGAATCATGTGTATACCATGTGGTGTAGCATTTACACACTTGAATCATGTGTATACCATGTGGTGTGGCATTTATACATTTGAATCATGTGTATACTATGTATAGTTTTTAGAAATGGATATCATATGTATTACATGTGGTTTTACATGGTAATATGGTAAACTACATGTGGTTACCATATGTTATAAGTATAGTAATTAAAATGTGGATAAGATATGGTCAATTAAATATGTATACAATATCTATTTGATATGGTTTTACTATATGGTTTTAAAATGGAACAACCACATGTTAATTATGTGTTTTTATGATGGTTAGATTGGTTCAATGTGCTCAACTGTGTTACCACATTAAAACCATTAAACCACATGGTGACCATGTGCAATGTGTATGTAATATGGAATTGTTTACATTGTATATATATTGAATTGGTAATTGATAATACTATTCACAACACCAAATATTCGATTGAGAAAAGAGAGTTAAATCCCCCCCCCCCTTCAGGATATCACCCACACACCAAAATGCCTCCCCCACCCCTCCTTTAGCCCCTCCCCCCCATCAAAGCCATCACGCCTAATCAAGGCCCATTCGTCAGGTATTAATTCGTGTTTTTTAACGAGGAGACGAATTGACATGCGCACCTGTAGCTAATTCGTGAGTGGGAAGATGAGAAATTAGAAAGAACCTTCAAATCGAATACGATCAGCCCGGGTAGCATTGATTCTCGGGCCAATGTTGTCCCAACGCTGTCCCAATAGTGCCAATGTTGTTAATAGTGCCAATGTTGTCCCAATATTGCTAATGTTGTCCCAACGCTGTCCCAATATTGCTAATGTTGTCTCAATATTGCTAATGTTGTCCCAATATTGCTAATGTTGTCTCAATATTGCTAATGTTGTCCCAATATTGCTAATGTTGTCCCAATATTGCCAATGTTGTCCCAATATTGCCAATGTTGTCCCAATATTGCTAATGTTGTCCCAATATTGCTAATGTTGTCCAAATATTGCCAATGTTGGCCCAATATAGCCAATGTTGTCCCAATATTGCTAATGTTGTCCCAATATTGCTAATGTTGTCCCAATATTGCTAATGCTGTCCCAATATTGCTAATGTTGTCTCAATATTGCTAATGTTGTCCCAATATTGCTAATGTTGTCCCAATATTGCCAATGTTGTCCCAATATTGCCAATGTTGTCCCAATATTGCTAATGTTGTCCCAACGCTGTCCCAATATTGCCAATGTTGTCTCAATATTGCTAATGTTGTCCCAATATTGCCAATGTTGTCCCAATATTGCCAATGTTGTCCCAATATTGCCAATGTTGTCCCAATATTGCTAATGTTGTCCCAATATTGCTAATGTTGTCCCAATATTGCTAATGTTGTCCCAATATTGCTAATGTTGTCCCAATATTGCTAATGTTGTCCCAACGCTGTCCCAATATTGCCAATGTTGTCCCAATATTGCCAATGTTGTCCCAATATTGCTAATGTTGTCCCAATATTGCTAATGTTGTCCCAATATTGCTAATGTTGTCCCAATATTGCTAATGTTGTCTCAATATTGCTAATGTTGTCCCAATATTGCTAATGTTGTCCCAATATTGCCAATGTTGTCCCAATATTGCCAATGTTGTCCCAATATTGCTAATGTTGTCCCAATATTGCTAATGTTGTCCCAATATTGCCAATGTTGGCCCAATATAGCCAATGTTGTCCCAATATTGCTAATGTTGTCCCAATATTGCTAATGTTGTCCCAATATTGCTAATGCTGTCCCAATATTGCTAATGTTGTCTCAATATTGCTAATGTTGTCCCAATATTGCTAATGTTGTCCCAATATTGCCAATGTTGTCCCAATATTGCCAATGTTGTCCCAATATTGCTAATGTTGTCCCAACGCTGTCCCAATATTGCCAATGTTGTCTCAATATTGCTAATGTTGTCCCAATATTGCCAATGTTGTCCCAATATTGCCAATGTTGTCCCAATATTGCCAATGTTGTCCCAATATTGCTAATGTTGTCCCAATATTGCTAATGTTGTCCCAATATTGATAATGTTGTCCCAATATTGCTAATGTTGTCCCAATATTGCTAATGTTGTCCCAACGCTGTCCCAATATTGCCAATGTTGTCCCAATATTGCCAATGTTGTCTCAATATTGCTAATGTTGTCCCAATATTGCTAATGTTGTCCCAATATTGCTAATGTTGTCCCAATATTGCTAATGTTGTCCCAATATTGCTAATGTTGTCCCAATATTGCTAATGTTGTCCCAATATTGCTAATGTTTTCCCAATATTGCCATTGCCAATGTTGTCCCAATATTGCTAATGTTGTCCCAATATTGCCAATGTTGTCCCAATGTTGGCCCAAGAAACATTGCTACCTGTGAGGTAAGATGGCGCATTATTTAATAGCATTGTCATAGCTTTAGGGGAGCATATGAAAATGATTCATTAAATACATTAAATAATTACAAAACAGGCTCTGATATAGATTATAATTACATGACAATTTCAAACTAGAAAGATTTCTTCAGTATAAGATATAATTATTAACTGATAAACAGTATATTCTATTTAATACTTTTAAAATAAAGAACGTTTTTTTTTTATCAAGTTATTATTTCCATTTAATCAACAAATTATGTAATTAATCAAATACTTAACTACTTTATAAAAGCAAGGCGAAAAGAAGCTTTACTCACACTATTCTATTTAACAGAGGAATAAATATAACTGAAGAGAGTTGTGAACTATCATTATACATGGTGATTACATACATACAATTGGTCATAACCATTGTAGTAAAAGCTAGCTACAATACATCTTAATTAATTCTAAATAGCACATATTTATTTGATCATGTACTCAATGTATATATGTTGTAACTCAAACATTAACTAGATTACGCACACTCAGTAGAGCGCATACTTTCGCCGACGCTTATAAATTACCTTCGAGTCCAATAGTACTTAAGTTATAATTGACCTTGACCTTGACCTTTGACCCGTTCTCTTCCAAATTCTAATAAACTGGTGACTGGATAGTGATCAATCGTCCCACTAAGTTGCATGTAATTTGGTTCAATACTTTTTGAGTTATTGACTTATAAATGGCCTTGACCTTTGACCGGATCGCTTCCAAAAATTAAAAAATTGGTTCCTGGACATTGACCAATCGCCCCACCAAATTTCAGGCAATTTGGTTGAATACTTTTGAGTTATGCGAATAACGGCGAAACAATAAACGCCGTATAAAATATAACCTTCCATTTTCTGTGAAGGTGATAATGAAAGAATCGATTTTCTAATAATTTGTTTATAAAAATAAATGAGTGTAACATAGTGATGTATTAGTATTGAATGTTTTAATAATTTAATTATTCAAAACGTATATAAATTATTTTTATTTATTTAAGAAGGTAGTATTTTCAATTCAAATAAAGCACTTAGATTAGCTATCGATTATTGAATAGGAACAACATAATTGCACCGTATAGAATATTTGCAAAATAAATCAAATGTTAGGAGTAAAATCCATAGATTTATCTGTTAATTCTCTCTTTCCTATGTACTTGTCAAGCTCATCTCTGTGTGCTTTATTAATCAGACAACAACAGGTACATGAGAAGTGACTTTGTAATGCCAACTGAAACACAGAAGACCTTTTCAATTGAAAAATTATAACATATTATATGGATTATGAATTATATCTTAAATTTGAAACAAACCTTTGAAATGCAATCTAAATATACATTAATAGGCATTAATTCTAATTAATTTAATAATCAGGCGTTTAGAATACAATCTAAGCAATGTTGCATGATCAGGTCATTGAAAATTTAGATGGCACTAGAGTCAGGTCATGACACCTTTAGAAGGCATTGCGGGGTATTATCGCCTGTATTTCTCCAAGGAGTTCCAGTCACTATAATGACCATTATATCATGCCCTTTGTGCCCGAATATAATGCTTTATAATGATATCTAGAGTGGCTCCATATGCAATAAAAAACTGCCTCTATTATGAATAAGATATCGAAGCCAGGCACAAAGATAGGGAAGATTTGAGAATTTGAAGATAAATTCTAGTATTAAAATATGTAGCAACGGACCATTTAATTATCTCATAATTAATAGTTATACACTTCATTGTGCACAAATACATTCTTTCCTACTTCACTTTATTTTAGATAGATTTTGTTTAATTTCTATGCACATTAAATAGAGAAAATAATCGTTCATATGTAATATAATGACATCATTACATTAATAGTTAAAGTTTTTAAAACAGTTAAAAATAGCATCATTTAAATAGTGTACAGCATCATTTTAAATAGTGTACAGCATCATTTTAAATAGTGTACAGCATCATTTTAAATAGTGTACAGCATCATTTAAATAGTGTACAGCATCATTTCAAATAGTGTACAGCATCATTTAAATAGTGTACAGCATCATTTAAATAGTGTACAGCATCATTTTAAATAGTGTACAGCATCATTTCAAATAGTGTACAGCATCATTTAAATAGTGTACAGCATCATTTCAAATAGTGTACAGCATCATTTCAAATAGTGTACAGCATCATTTAAATAGTGTACAGCATCATTTAAATAGTGTACAGCATCATTTCAAATAGTGTACAGCATCATTTAAATAGTGTACAGCATCATTTCAAATAGTGTACAGCATCATTTAAATAGTGTACAGCATCATTTAAATAGTGTACAGCATCATTTAAATAGTGTACAGCATCATTTCAAATAGTGTACAGCATTATTTAAATAGTGTACAGCATCATTTTAAATAGTGTACAGCATCATTTCAAATAGTGTACAGCATCATTTAAATAGTGTACAGCATCATTTCAAATAGTGTACAGCATCATTTAAATAGTGTACAGCATCATTTAAATAGTGTACAGCATCATTTCAAATAGTGTACAGCATCATTTAAATAATGTACAGCATCATTTCAAATAGTGTACAGCATCATTTCAAATAGTGTACAGCATCATTTAAATAGTGTACAGCATCATTTCAAATAGTGTACAGCATCATTTCAAATAGTGTACAGCATCATTTCAAATAGTGTACAGCATCATTTAAATAATGTACAACATCATTTCAAATAGTGTACAGCATCATTTCAAATAGTGTACAGCATCATTTAAATAGTGTACAGCATCATTTCAAATAGTGTACAGCATCATTTTAAATAGTGTACAGCATCATTTTAAATAGTGTACAGCATCATTTCAAATAGTGTACAGCATCATTTAAATAGTGTACAGCATCATTTCAAATAGTGTACAGCATCATTTAAATAGTGTACAACATCATTTCAAATAGTGTACAGCATCATTTCAAATAGTGTACAGCATCATTTCAAATAGTGTACAACATCATTTCAAATAGTGTACAGCATCATTTCAAATAGTGTACAGCATCATTTCAAATAGTGTACAGCATCATTTAAATAGTGTACAGCATCATTTCAAATAGTGTACAGCATCATTTCAAATAGTGTACACCATCATTTCAAATAGTGTACAGCATCATTTAAATAGTGTACAGCATCATTTCAAATAGTGTACAGCATCATTTAAATAGTGTACAGCATCATTTAAATAGTGTACAGCATCATTTCAAATAGTGTACAGCATCATTTCAAATAGTGTACAGCATCATTTCAAATAGTGTACAGCATCATTTCAAATAGTGTACAGCATCATTTAAATAATGTACAGCATCATTTCAAATAGTGTACAGCATCATTTCAAATAGTGTACAGCATCATTTAAATAGTGTACAGCATCATTTCAAATAGTGTACAGCATCATTTAAATAGTGTACAGCATCATTTAAATAGTGTACAGCATCATTTCAAATAGTGTACAGCATCATTTAAATAGTGTACAGCATCATTTCAAATAGTGTACAGCATCATTTAAATAGTGTACAGCATCATTTAAATAGTGTACAGCATCATTTAAATAGTGTACAGCATCATTTCAAATAGTGTACAGCATTATTTAAATAGTGTACAGCATCATTTTAAATAGTGTACAGCATCATTTCAAATAGTGTACAGCATCATTTAAATAGTGTACAGCATCATTTCAAATAGTGTACAGCATCATTTAAATAGTGTACAGCATCATTTAAATAGTGTACAGCATCATTTCAAATAGTGTACAGCATCATTTAAATAATGTACAGCATCATTTCAAATAGTGTACAGCATCATTTCAAATAGTGTACAGCATCATTTAAATAGTGTACAGCATCATTTCAAATAGTGTACAGCATCATTTCAAATAGTGTACAGCATCATTTCAAATAGTGTACAGCATCATTTAAATAATGTACAACATCATTTCAAATAGTGTACAGCATCATTTCAAATAGTGTACAGCATCATTTAAATAGTGTACAGCATCATTTCAAATAGTGTACAGCATCATTTTAAATAGTGTACAGCATCATTTTAAATAGTGTACAGCATCATTTCAAATAGTGTACAGCATCATTTAAATAGTGTACAGCATCATTTCAAATAGTGTACAGCATCATTTAAATAGTGTACAACATCATTTCAAATAGTGTACAGCATCATTTCAAATAGTGTACAGCATCATTTCAAATAGTGTACAACATCATTTCAAATAGTGTACAGCATCATTTCAAATAGTGTACAGCATCATTTCAAATAGTGTACAGCATCATTTAAATAGTGTACAGCATCATTTCAAATAGTGTACAGCATCATTTCAAATAGTGTACACCATCATTTCAAATAGTGTACAGCATCATTTAAATAGTGTACAGCATCATTTCAAATAGTGTACAGCATCATTTAAATAGTGTACAGCATCATTTAAATAGTGTACAGCATCATTTCAAATAGTGTACAGCATCATTTCAAATAGTGTACAGCATCATTTCAAATAGTGTACAGCATCATTTCAAATAGTGTACAGCATCATTTAAATAATGTACAGCATCATTTCAAATAGTGTACAGCATCATTTCAAATAGTGTACAGCATCATTTAAATAATGTACAGCATCATTTCAAATAGTGTACAGCATCATTTTAAATAGTGTACAGCATCATTTAAATAGTGTACAGCATCATTTCAAATAGTGTACAGCATCATTTCAAATAGTGTACAACATCATTTAAATAATGTACAGCATCATTTAAATAATGTACAGCATCATTTCCAATAGTGTACAGCATCATTTCAAATAATGTACAGCATCATTTCAAATAGTGTACAGCATCATTTAAATAATGTACAGCATCATTTCAAATAGTGTACAGCATCATTTTAAATAGTGTACAGCATCATTTAAATAGTGTACAGCATCATTTCAAATAGTGTACAGCATCATTTCAAATAGTGTACACCATCATTTCAAATAGTGTACAGCATCATTTAAATAGTGTACAGCATCATTTCAAATAGTGTACAGCATCATTTCAAATAGTGTACAGCATCATTTAAATAGTGTACAGCATCATTTAAATAGTGTACAGCATCATTTCAAATAGTGTACAGCATCATTTAAATAATGTACAGCATCATTTCAAATAGTGTACAGCATCATTTCAAATAGTGTACAGCATCATTTCAAATAGTGTACAGCATCATTTAAATAGTGTACAGCATCATTTCAAATAGTGTACAGCATCATTTAAATAATGTACAGCATCATTTCAAATAGTGTACAGCATCATTTCAAATAGTGTACAGCATCATTTAAATAATGTACAGCATCATTTCAAATAGTGTACAGCATCATTTAAATAATGTACAGCATCATTTCAAATAGTGTACAGCATCATTTTAAATAGTGTACAGCATCATTTCAAATAGTGTACAGCATCATTTCAAATAGTGTACAGCATCATTTAAATAATGTACAGCATCATTTCAAATAGTGTACAGCATCATTTAAATAGTGTACAGCATCATTTCAAATAGTGTACAGCATCATTTTAAATAGTGTACAGCATCATTTCAAATAGTGTACAGCATCATTTAAATAATGTACAGCATCATTTCAAATAGTGTACAGCATCATTTAAATAGTGTACAGCATCATTTCAAATAGTGTACAGCATCATTTTAAATAGTGTACAGCATCATTTAAATAGTGTACAGCATCATTTCAAATAGTGTACAGCATCATTTTAAATAGTGTACAGCATCATTTCAAATAGTGTACAGCATCATTTCAAATAGTGTACAGCATCATTTAAATAATGTACAGCATCATTTCAAATAGTGTACAGCATCATTTAAATAGTGTACAGCATCATTTCAAATAGTGTACAGCATCATTTTAAATAGTGTACAGCATCATTTCAAATAGTGTACAGCATCATTTAAATAATGTACAGCATCATTTCAAATAGTGTACAGCATCATTTAAATAGTGTACAGCATCATTTCAAATAGTGTACAGCATCATTTTAAATAGTGTACAGCATCATTTTAAATAGTGTACAGCATCATTTTAAATAGTGTACAGCATCATTTTAAATAGCAACTAACACCAACTGTCTCAGTCACATAAAAAAGCCACTCATTGTTTCTTGCTTTAAATTGTAAGTCTGGAAATAAGATTAAATAACAGGGAGGAGAATCTCTGTAATTTGGGCTAATAATTAAATTAAACTCCATTCGAAAATAGAAAGATATTAAGTTTTAGGAAGAAATAAAGCGAGTCTAAATAAAGAACATATAGTAAACATATTACAGAGAAGTGAACTTTATAGTGCTAGATAGTTGAAAATATAAACAAAATAATTGTAGTAGTACTATATATAACAAAATAAGAATATCATTTATATAATAATGGTAAATATAATAATAATAATATTAACACATACACATATGATATTGGTAAATATAAATAATATATTTATTAAATATATTATAATAATAACAATAATGTAAACATAACTGTTATATATCAAGATGACAATTACTATTACTGTAGTAGTCACTACATAGAGCAGAGTACTTAACGAAAGTAATAGATAATTATTGCGCTACACATTGTAAATAAGGCGATAGAATGAACATTAATAGCATATCATTAGCCACTGAATAGTCAGTTATAAGAACTCTACGGTTATTATATCCACATTAGAGGCAATGGAATGGTTACTGAGTAGCCAAATGGTGATTGCAGATGTAACGAACAACTCTCCTGCTAGTGTTGGTATGAGAACACCATTCAGGTGTTAATGGAACAGGTAAGATGGATAGGAACAATAACAGGTAAGATGGATAGGAACAATAACAGGTAAGATGGATAAGAACAATAACAGGTAAGATGGATAGGAACAATAACAGGTAAGATGGTTAAGAACAATAACAGGTAAGAAGAATTTATGACGTCATCAAACTAGCTATTGTAGAATTATTTATAATTTAAACTTTATCAAAATTTCCCCGTAGAAAATAAAAAGGTCAATGTTATGGTACAGATTCAAGTTACTTCTCATTTTTATGCGGCGTATAACTTTCTTTCTCTAATACCAGCCGAATAAATCTCATAAGTTTGACAATAGGTTAGAAGTTTGTAACTTATATTATACTGCCAAAGAACTGTGATGTAAATCCCTTGAAATAACTAGTGAGTTATGTAGCCTACAGAGTAATGTAACCTGCAGAGTAATGTAACCTACAGAGTTATGTAACCTGCAGAGTAATGTAACCTGCAGAGTAATGTAACCTACAGAGTAATGTAACCTGCAGAGTAATGTAACCTACAGAGTTATGTAACCTACAGAGTAATGTAACCTGCAGAGTAATGTAACCTGCAGAGTAATGTAACCTACAGAGTAATGTAACCTGCAGAGTAATGTAACCTGCAGAGTAATGTAACCTGCAGAGTAATGTAACCTACAGAGTTATGTAACCTGCAGAGTAATGTAACCTGCAGAGTAATGTAGCCTGCAGAGTAATGTAACCTGCAGAGTAATGTAACCTGCAGAGTAATGTAACCTGCAGAGTAATGTAACCTGCAGAGTAATGTAACCTGCAGAGTAATGTAACCTGCAGAGTAATGTAACCTGCAGAGTAATGTAACCTGCAGAGTAATGTAACCTGCAGAGTAATATTTCTAAATGTTTGTTTCGGAACCAAAGGCCATATCACTGAAGTTAAAAGGAAATTAAATACAAGGGACTGGAAGAAGCAGTCATAAAAGAAAGTGGTTTCATGAATAATTTTGTTTTAATGTGTACGGTACTCAAGCATAGAATAGTAAATAAATTAATGCTACATAAATAATTTGTGGTGACAGATGTGTGAGAGTACAATGGCTTTACCGTAGATAATTCAAACTGAGGGAGAATAACTGCAGTGCTATAATTTCATTAGAAGCTGTCAGTTAGAGTTAGCATATTAATGGTATTGCCAGTCACTGTGACCAGTCACTGTGACCAGTCACTGTGACCATTTACCGTAACCAGTCACTGTGACCAGTTACTGTGACCAGTTACCGTAACCAGTCACTGTGACCATTCACTGTAACCAGTTACTGTGACCATTCACTGTGACCAGTTACTGTGACCATTCACTGTGACCAGTCACTGTGACCAGTCACTGTAACCAGTCACTGTAACCAGTCACTGTAACCAGTCACTGTAACCAGTCACTGTGACCAGTCACTGTGACCAGTCACTGTAACCAGTCACTGTGACCAGTCACTGTGACCAGTCACTGTAACCAGTCACTGTGACCAGTAACTATGACCAGTTAATGTGACCATTCACTGTGACCATTCACTGTGACCATTCACTGTGACCAGTCACTGTGACCAGTCACTGTGACCAGTCACTGTGACCAGTCACTGTGACCAGTCACTGTAACCAGTCACTGTAACCAGTCACTGTAACCAGTCACTGTGACTATTCACTGTGACCAGTTACTGTAACCATTCACTGTGACCAGTTGCTGTGTTCATTCACTGTGACCAGTCACTGTGACCAGTCACTGTGACCAGTTGCTGTGATCAGTCACTGTGACCAGTTGCTGTGATCAGTCACTGTGACCATTCACGGTGAACAGTCACTGTGACCAGTCACTGTGACCAGTTGCTGTGATCAGTCACTGTGACCAGTCACTGTGACCAGTTGCTGTGATTAGTCACTACATACTACGTGGTGAACTATGTAGTAAAACTATGTAGTAAAATTATGTAGTAAAACTATGTAGTAAAATTATGTAGTAAAACTATGTAGTAAAATTATGTAGTAAAACTATTTAGTAAAATTATGTAGTAAAACTATGTAGTAAAACTATGTAGTAAAACTATGTAGTAAAACTATGTAGTAAAACTATGTAGTAAAATTATGTAGTAAAACTATGTAGTAAAATTATGTAGTAAAACTATGTAGTAAAACTATGTAGTAAAACTATGAAGTAAAACTATGTTGTAAAACTATGTAGTAAAACTATGTAGTAAAACTATGTAGTAAAACTATGTAGTAAAACTATGTAGTAAAACTATGTAGTAAAATAGAAATTTAGTCTAGATTATTACTATCAAGTTATTATTACTTTAAAAGTGGATGACAGAGGCCAGTATGTTTGAGATCATATTCATTTATTTCAAATTTTCCTGCAAATTCCTCATTTTCCTTCTACCGAAATACTTTCTTTACTTTATTAAGTTTCTTTTGTAGCAGTAAAGAATCTCATGACATTTCTTTACTGTTGCAATCTATATGGAAATAAGTCCACGGCGCAAAGTGATGTGTAAAAGACTGAGAAATGGAAAGCCGAAATAACCACCTAGATATCATCAACACCTCACCATGCAACAGGTATCAGCTGTGTAACTATAGTGACATTTTTAACACTGAGGAGGTGCTATTGAAAATATAATGACTGCAGAAAATTTAATGTATATAACGCATATTTCAATGGAATAAATGCCTCGATGAAACGATATTGAATGTGATAAAAAAACAATCTATGACGAATAGTAGATTATTAATTATACTTAATTTCATACATATAATAGGATAAACCGGCAATGTACTTTTTAAACAGAGCATTACTTACAATAATCTGGATATCGGAATCCGGAAAATTTGTCAACATCAATTTGTCAATTTGTCTACAAATTGACAAATATATCTTTAAAATGAATGAATTTTTAATGAGCTGTTATTGAGTATAAACTGTAAAGAATTAATATACTTTAAGTTAATAACTGAAAATATTATTCATATAAATGAGCAGGTTATAGAGTATAAAAGTAGTTTGCATTGAACAAAACTTTCGATACATAAAAAAATTTCAATGGAAATTTTCAAAGAAACATATACATTTTTTTTTTAAAGTTTAATTGAAATATTTAAGGAATGCTAATTATTGTAGCTGGTATCCATGATACCTGCAGGTATCATGGATACCAACTAAAATTAATAACAATTAAATCGTTTTTTCTTATATTCTCGTGGAAAAAGTAAGAGGAGCTTAGCAAAAGGTCTCGTTTAAAGACATAAAAAAACCTGCGTGTGTACGGCCCTAAATGTTGTATAACTGTTAGGATTCATTTTGCTAAGTCTTGGTACTCTACCACCAGCAGCTCAAAATAGTATTACTAGTTTATTAGAGTTACTATATTAATAAATACTACTAGAAAAGAATCACGTCAGAGAAAATAGACCTGATGACAAATTTTACACAAGACAAATAAATAGATATTCCAAGACCCGTATCTATCTAGGTAATTTAAAATACCAATTTAAATATATATAAATTCTATAATTCCATTCTAGCTGTAATTATTCAAACACGGAAATTAACTCCAAATTACTACTGATATAATAATAATTTCCTTTTAATTTTCAATCACTTCCCTAATGGAGCAAACAGAACCGACTGTCAATTACCAAACTAAATATAGTGTTGTGAAAAGCCTTTCAATGAGTTTATCATATATTTATCTGCATTGCCATTAATGGAATAATAAAACATTGGGTTCACTTTTCAATCATGCCACAGTTCAATAATTTTACCTGTGAATTTCAAGAAGATTTTATTCAACCTTTTACCCAATGAGGGTTAAACCTCCCAATGCTTACTCTAACCCATCACAAGGCCTTGCAACCACAACAAACTAAACAACACTACACAAGTTAATCATGATAGCAACACATGGAAAGATATAAGGCTGGTGATCGTTAGAGTCTAGTTTCAGCAGCACATAGTCTGATGTTCAGGACAAGGGGTGCTGAGGGTGGCGTTGTTACACGGTCTAATCCCTCACACAAACATTCAATGGCAAAAATCACAAAACAGGTTTAGGCAAATTTCACCCCTGAATTTTGAGGTGTGAAGGAGATTAGTGAAGAGAAATAACCCTTCAAAAACATTGAAGAGATGGTAGTGAAGGGTACATTGAAGGGATGAGAGTGAAGGGTACATTGAAGGGATGAGAGTGAAGGGTACATTGAAGGGATGAGAGTGAAGGAATGAGAGTGAAGTGTACATTGAAGGGATGAGAGTGAAGAGTACATTGAAGGGATGGGAGTGAAGAGTACATTGAAGGGATGAGAGTGAAGAGTACATTGAAGGGATGAGAGTGAAGAGTACATTGAAGGGATGGGAGTGAAGAGTACATTGAAGGGATGAGAGTGAAGGGTACATTGAGGGATGAAAGTGAAGGGTACATTGAAGGGATGAGAGTGAAGGGTACATTGAAGGGATGACAGTGAAGGGTACATTGAAGGGATGGGAGTGAAGAGTACATTGAAGGGATGAGAGTGAAGGGTACATTGAAGGGATGAGAGTGAAGAGTACATTGAAGGGATGGGAGTGAAGAGTACATTGAAGGGATGAGAGTGAAGGGTACATTGAGGGATGAAAGTGAAGGGTACATTGAAGGGATGAGAGTGAAGGGTACTTTGAAGGGATGACAGTGAAGGGTACATTGAAGGGATGAGAGTGAAGGGTACATTGAGGGATGAGAGTGAAGGGTACATTGAGGGATGAAAGTGAAGGGTACATTGAAGGGATGAGAGTGAAGGGTACATTGAAGGAATGAGAGTGAAGGGTACATTGAAGGGATGAGAGTGAAGGGTACATTGACGGATGAAAGTGAAGGGTACATTGAAGGGATGAGAGTGAAGGGTACATTGAAGGGATGACAGTGAAGGGTACATTGAAGGGATGGGAGTGAAGAGTACATTGAAGGGATGAGAGTGAAGGGTACATTGAAGAGATGAGAGTGAAGAGTACATTGAAGGGATGGGAGTGAAGAGTACATTGAAGGGATGAGAGTGAAGGGTACATTGAGGGATGAAAGTGAAGGGTACATTGAAGGGATGAGAGTGAAGGGTACATTGAAGGGATGAGAGTGAAGGGTACATTGAAGGGATGACAGTGAAGGGTACATTGAAGGGATGAGAGTGAAGGGTACATTGAGGGATGAGAGTGAAGGGTACATTGAGGGATGAAAGTGAAGGGTACATTGAAGGGATGAGAGTGAAGGGTACATTGAAGGAATGAGAGTGAAGGGTACATTGAAGGGATGAGAGTGAAGGGTACATTAAAGGGATGACAGTGAAGGGTACATTGAAAAGATGAGAGTGAAGGGTACATTGAAGGGATGAGAGTGAAGGGTACATTGAAGGAATGAGAGTGAAGGGTACATTGAAGGGATGAGAGTGAAGGATACATTGAAGGAATGAGAGTGAAGGGTACATTGAAGGGATGAGAGTGAAGGGTACATTGAAGGGATGACAGTGAAGGGTACATTGAAGGGATGACAGTGAAGGGTACATTGAAGGGATGACAGTGAAGGGCTATCAGGGAAAACATTGCCTCGAAAATAGATCTAATTATTGGAGGAAATCAGAATTTATTTAATGAACTATTATAGGTATAAAATCATGAGAAAAATAAAATGAATGTAGAAATGAATTAGAATATTAGCAAAGGATTTCAGTAACTAGAGATATCATTGAATGAAATTGCTAAACATTTAATATTAATAACTATATTATAGATAATAATTTAGAATCTATCTCTATCTCTTTATGTAGTATTTATAGATAATTTATAGAAGATGATAAATAAATAAAGGACGTCTAAAATATAACCTTCCGCCTTCTGCAAAGGTAATTACTTTGCAAGATATTGTAGAATATAAAGATAAAAACTTTTAAAATGATAATATGGTAGAAAATCCACAATTTAGCATCAATGAAAAAGAAGGTAAATTGTGTATTAATATCAGTCACTGCTCACCTGAATGGTGACGGAGGATGCCCCGGGACCCACGACCCCTACAATGTTCTTATTGGGGGCACCGCGGGATGGGGTCCGGGGACAGTTAGCTGGGGCTCCACTGAAGGACCGGCTGGAGTCTGGGTCAGAAAGAGCATCCCGGATGAACTCTGTAAATAGGGATACACTCATTGAGAAAAGTAAGATGAATAGTTCTCTAAAATGCAATTGGAGTAATGGAGTGGTGTGACTCACTCAGTACTCGAAAACTGGGCATTAATTTAGGTTATGAACGTACTTCAAATTACAACAGTTTAGTGTCTATATGATGTTGGTCTAACTCATCTTTAATGTATATAAAGAAGTATCTAACCAATAACTATAACTGTAGGGTTAAATTACAATGTTTTTACACAACTTGATTCAAACAATCATTGGCTCATCTGAAGGGCCGTATAGGTACACACAGGATTTTAAAATTTGTTGCACCATAGTTTTTGCTAAGCTCCTACGACTTTTTCCAATTGACTTTTGAATCATATGAGAAAAAACGATATAATAATTATTTATTTTAGTTGGTATCAATGATTCCTGCATTGCTGCAGGTATCACGGAAAATCCTGTTAATCTCAGCATTCGTTAAACTGGGTTAGATTTGAACTAGGAATACTGGGTTAGATTTGAACTAGGAATACTGGGTTAGATTTGAACTAGGAATACTGGGTTAGATTTGAACTAGGAATACTGGGTTAGATTTGAACTAGGAATACTGGGTTAGATTTGAACTAGGAATACTGGGTTAGATTTGAACTAGGAATACTGGGTTAGATTTGAACTAGGAATACTGAGTTAGATTTGAACTAGGAATACTGGGTTAGATTTGAACTAGGAATACTGGGTTAGATTTGAACTAGGAATACTGGGTTAGATTTGAACTAGGAATACTGAGTTAGATTTGAACTAGGAATACTGGGTTAGATTTGAACTAGGAATACTGGGTTAGATTTGAACTAGGAATACTGGGTTAGATTTGAACTAGGAATACTGAGTTAGATTTGAACTAGGAATACTGGGTTAGATTTGAATTAGGAATACTGGGTTAGATATGAACTAGGAATACTGGGTTAGATTTGAACTAGGAATACTGGGTTAGATTTGAACTAGGAATACTGTTTTTTTTATTCTAATTCTGAGACGAGAATTTCATTTTTAATATTATTAGTTTGATAATTATTGATATGTTATATTTCCTTTCAGTTTACTAAAGAACTGAAACAACCAAAGGAGAGGATTTCGTTACACATCTAATACGGAATGGACAGTTACACTCTTTCAAAAGTAACAAATTTGAAAGAAATTATATTACCAAATTATTCTCCGAATAATCACCATTAATAAAGTTGTAACTAATGACCATTAACAATAACTAATCTTAAATTAATTATCATTAAATAATTTACAAATTATTAAACTATGCAATACATGATCACTATAATGTATGTAGATCAGCAAGATCATAGTTCTAGGATGCTAATTTAAAATTGACATTCACCAATAATAAGTATCTTATACTGGTACAGTTTTACCCATACAGACAGTAGATACTGTAGAACTGCATCACTACTTCTCTCTCAGTGTATCATTAGATACAGTAGATACTGTAGAACTGCATCACTACTTCTCTCTCAGTGTATCATTAGATACAGTAGATACTGTAGAACTGCATCACTACTTCTCTCTCAGTGTATCATTAGATACAGTAGATACTGTAGAACTGCATCACTACTTCTCTCTCAGTGTATCATTAGATACAGTAGATACTGTAGAACTGCATCACTACTTCTCTCTCAGTGTATCATTAGATACAGTAGATACTGTAGAACTGCATCACTACTTCTCTCTCAGTGTATCATTAGATACAGTAGATACTGTAGAACTGCATCACTACTTCTCTCTAAGTGTATCATTAGATACAGTAGATACTGTAGAACTGCATCACTACTTCTCTCTCAGTGTATCATTAGATACAGTAGATACTGTAGAACTGCATCACTACTTCTCTCTCAGTGTATCATTAGATACAGTAGATACTGTAGAACTGCATCACTACTTCTCTCTCAGTGTATCATTAGATACAGTAGATACTGTAGAACTGCATCACTACTTCTCTCTCAGTGTATCATTAGATACAGTAGATAAGGTAGAACTGCATCACTACTTCTCTCTCAGTGTATCATTAGATACATTATATGCATTATATACAGTCCTCTCTTAGCTATAAATTTCCTTTGCAGGTCTTGGCACAATAGCACCCCCTCACAACAAGCAATGTTACTATACCATTCTAACCAAATAGCATAATAAAAATATGTACCTATAGGAACATATTGAAGAACCTATGGACTACACATGTTTAGAAGATTTGGAGAAAGTGAGTGTAGAAGAGATATCAACAATGAAGAATACAATATACTCTCTAAACATTTAATTTGAATATAAAACGTATTACTAAATTTAAAAAAGTATATTAATGTTCATAAACGTCATTTTTTAATGATGCATTACCCCTTTTATGTTATTCCAAACCAGATATATAAAACTCGTACCAATAATTACGATGATCAGTGTATAGAAGTTCGAGAATGATATCGTAGAACAGCGGCCTGCCGATCTTCTTATCTTTCACCCCGTGACTTTTTTTTTGAGGGGATGTTTTAAAAACGATGTGAATAGAAACAACCCAACAACTTTGCAGAATCTCAAATATATCATAACTCTAGAAATTAATGCAATCACACCTCAAACATTATCAAAGGTAATAAAGAATAATATTTGAAACAAACTAATCTAAGTAATTCAGTTTTTTATTCTCTTTTAAATGGTGTATTTTTTATCCTACTTTTGATTGTTTTTCCTTTTCTTTCAGGTCCCGTAACGCAAGAACTATTCAGTATTCAAGCAACCAGCATATGTTCACCAATCCTTTAATTTATATATCTCTTTTCTTTCCTGTGACAATATTAAGTCAACTCATTCTAAATCATGTTCACTTTTACCATTCAAAATTTGACTCGCGTGAACGACAATAACTAAATTGCCCCATTCACACTCACCATTCACGAACATAAATTAACCGTCAAAACAAACCACCAAAACAAATCACAGGAGGGGAAATTGCCTCAAACTGCTCTACACAATGTCATAACTAGGGAGATGGCATGGTGCATATTGCAGTACTTGGCATATATCTCAAAAGTAAAATATATGCACTAGTGCATGTATGCTAACCGATAAATATGTACAACTTGCAATTGTCAAGTATATCTAACGTCAAAATGCATTTGACGTCACAATACATATGGCATCATTGTAGTGATAAGATCTGCTTCTGAAGACATCCTTCTAAAGTCATGTCCACACTATTAACCTATTCTTGGTTGCATGTGGCGACACTATAGTTAAGTGCGACAACAGTCTCTTATTAAGAGTAATCATTATTAGGAATTTAATTATTTTAGAGAGTTAATTGCAGGTCGCTAATTGGGAGGTAGTTCATGAAATACTAAGGTAGCTTAGTAGTAGTGTCTATATAATCTAATCTATTGGGACATTCAAAAGAGAGGATAATTTCGACAAAGGGACTAAATAATTACTGCATTTGAAGTATTTCAACCAGAAGTAGAACACAGATACATTATTCTAGTGATAGATAACATGTAGGTATACGAATACAGACACAGAAGAGAAGACTGATAGTGTGGACGTAGAACTAATTGAGAGATGTTACCAGCAGCTCACCAGTTGCAATTGACACTTCCATTCAATCTAACTAATCTTTACTGATGAAAAACACGTCAGGCTTTGTTCTTTTGACCGTTAAGCAGGAGCAGCAAGGTTGATATTGATCGGCTTATCAGCTCCACAGCCTCTGTTGCTGATAGTGCTTATCATTAGCAGTCACTGTTTGAACAGCTTTACAACAGTCATACCTGTTGAACTGTTGAAGTGGCTCAAGTTAAAGTGAAAACCATTCAGCATTTTAAGTGTCAAAAATTGCCAGGGTAGAATTGGAGAGGCTAAAAAAATGTTAAATTGTAAGAGAAATTATAATAATCATTTTAAACGACAAATAAATGTACCAAATGATGTTACTTATAATAGAATTAATTAAGTAGGGGGTTTAACGTCTGCTAGTGACCTATATAATTAATTATCAATTTTGAATAATAAATAATATCTAAAAAAATTAAGCAAGATAAACTATTTCTAAACGCTTTTCGAAAATGAAATCACAAGATTTTATTTTAACAGTTAGTGATGTTGAATAATAACAGTTAGTGATGTTGAATAATAACAGTTAGTGATGTTGAATAATAACAGTTAGTGATGTTGAATAATAACAGTTAGTGATGTTAAATAATAACAGTCAGTAATATCTATTACAATAAATGGCATTATTAAGCAGGGAGAATTGGTTATATCAAGTACATATAGACTCATAGTAAAGTGTATAGTGTACAAATACCATATATAGTACCGTGTATAGTGTACAAGTACCATATACAGTACCGTGTATAGTGTACAAGTACCATATATAGTACCGTGTATAGTGTACAAGTACCACATACAGTACCGTGTATAGTGTACAAGTACCATATATAGTACCGTGTATAGTGTACAAATACCATATACAGTACCGTGTATAGTGTACAAGTACCATATACAGTACCGTGTATAGTGTACAAGTACCATATACAGTACCGTGTATAGTGTACAAGTACCACATACAGTACCGTGTATAGTGTACAAGTACCATATATGTATAGTACCGTGTATAGTGTACAAGTACCACATACAGTACCGTGTATAGTGTACAAGTACCATATACAGTACCGTGTATAGTGTACAAGTACCATATACAGTACCGTGTATAGTGTACAAGTACCACATACAGTACCGTGTATAGTGTACAAGTACCACATACAGTACCGTGTATAGTGTACAAGTACCACATACAGTACCGTGTATAGTGTACAAGTACCACATACAGTACCGTGTATAGTGTACAAGTACCACATACAGTACCGTGTATAGTGTACAAGTACCATATACAGTACCGTGTATAGTGTACAAGTACCATATACAGTACCGTGTATAGTGTACAAGTACCATATATAGTACCGTGTATAGTGTACAAGTACCACATACAGTACCGTGTATAGTGTACAAGTACCACATACAGTACCGTGTATAGTGTACAAGTACCATATATAGTACCGTGTATAGTGTACAAGTACCATATACAGTACCGTGTATAGTGTACAAGTACCATATATAGTACCGTGTATAGTGTACAAGTACCATATACAGTACCGTGTATAGTGTACAAGTACCACATACAGTACCGTGTATAGTGTACAAGTACCATATATAGTACCGTGTATAGTGTACAAGTACCATATACAGTACCGTGTATAGTGTACAAGTACCATATATAGTACCGTGTATAGTGTACAAGTACCATATATAGTACCGTGTATAGTGTACAAGTACCACATACAGTACCGTGTATAGTGTACAAGTACCATATATAGTACCGTGTATAGTGTACAAGTACCATATACAGTACCGTGTATAGTGTACAAGTACCATATATAGTACCGTGTATAGTGTACAAGTACCACATATAGTACCGTGTATAGTTTGTTTCCAAAGTTAACTAACAAGACAACTTTCCAGTGGAATCAAGAAAAACAAATAAAAATGTTCTCGTGAGTCATTGATTTAACAAAAATTTCTGAACGGAATTTCATACAAACATATTGAAGGTGTGTCCAATTGAGTATATTCAAGTTTAAATACTACCATTGTGAATATTCATTCATCATTCATTCACACAATTTAGACATGTCATCACACTAAAACTGTCAATGATATTCTCATCTTTTTTTCAATTTTATGGTCTAGGCTTGAAATGATTTAATATCAGCGTAAAGCCTCCTTGTTTATTCAGTAAATAAAAAGTTTACGTATGATTAGGAACTAAATGTTATATCAATTACGTTAAAAATAGAGGATTTTGAAGCTGCCACATATAAAGTGACTCAAGAACAAAGTCACCTACCACCAATATGTAACAAGCACATGGATGCAGAAAAGCTACTCCACGAATGCATTCACTTCTCGAGGAATGTGACGAAAAGGGACACAAGCACCGGTGGCTGCTGGTGATAGTAAATGAAGCCTACTAACACGAAGATGCAAAAAACAATCTGGACAATAAATAAATTATTACTAAACAAACACCAGAAACTGAATCTTCTTTGAACCATAAACACCAGATTATAATATGTATTATTCAATTTTAAATATAGTCACAGTAAGTCCCATGCCAGTCACAGTAAGTCCCATGTCAGTCACAGTAAGTCCCATGGAAGTCCCAGTAAGTCCAATGTCAGTCCCAGTAAGTCCCATGTCAGTCACAGTAAGTCCCATGGAAGTCCCAGTAAGTCCAATGTCAGTCCCAGTAAGGCCCATGCCAGTCACAGTAAGTCCCATGTCAGTCCCAGTAAGTCCCATGCCAGTCACAGTAAGTCCCATGTCAGTCCCAGTAAGTCACAGTAAGTCCCAAGCCAGTCCCAGTAAGTCCCATGCCAGTCCAAGTAAGTCCCATACCAGTCCTAGTAAGTCCCATGTCAGTCCCATTAAGTCCCATACCAGTCACAGTAAGTCCCAATCCAGTCACAGTAAATCCCATGCCAGTCACAGTAAGTCCCAAGCCAGTCCCAGTAAGTCCCATGCCAGTCCCAGTAAGTCCCATGCCAGTCACAGTAAATCCCATGCCAGTCACAGTAAGTCCCAAGCCAGTCCCAGTAAGTCCCATGCCAGTCCAAGTAAGTCCCATACCAGTCCCAGTAAGTCCCATGCCAGTCACAGTAAGTCCCAAGCCAGTCCCAGTAAGTCCCATGCCAGTCCCAGTAAGTCCCAATCCAGTCACAGTAAATCCCATGCCAGTCACAGTAAGTCCCAAGCCAGTCCCAGTAAGTCCCATGCCAGTCCAAGTAAGTCCCATACCAGTCCCAGTAAGTCCCATGTCAGTCCCAGTAAGTCCCATGCCAGTCCCAGTAAGTCCCATGTCAGTCCCATTAAGTCCCATGCCAGTCACAGTAAGTCCCAAGCCAGTCCCAGTAAGTCCCATGCCAGTCCAAGTAAGTCCCATACCAGTCCTAGTAAGTCCCATACCAGTCCTAGTAAGTCCCATGTCAGTCCCATTAAGTCCCATGTCAGTCCCAGTAAGTCCCATGTCAGTCCCATAAGTCCCATGCCAGTCACAGTAAGTCCCATGTCAGTCCCAGTAAGTCCCATGCCAGTCACAGTAAGTCCCATGTCAGTCCCAGTAAGTCCCATGCCAGTCACAGTAAGTCCCATGTCAGTCCCAGTAAGTCCCATGCCAGTCCCAGTAAGTCCCATACCAGTCCCATGCCAGTCCCAGTAAGTCCCATACCAGTCCCATGTCAGTCCCAGTAAGTCCCATGCCAGTCACAGTAAGTCCCATGTCAGTCCCATTAAGTCCCATGTCAGTCCCAGTAAGTCCCATGTCAGTCTCAGTAAGTCCCATGTCAGTCCCAGTAAGTCCCATGCCAGTCACAGTAAGTCCCATGCCAGTCCCAGTAAGTCACATACCAGTCCCATGCCAGTCCCAGTAAGTCCCATACCAGTCCCATGTCAGTCCCAGTAAGTCCCATGCCAGTCACAGTAAGTCCCATGTCAGTCCCATTAAGTCCCATGTCAGTCCCAGTAAGTCCCATGTCAGTCCCAGTAAGTCCCATGTCAGTCCCAGTAAGTCCCATGCCAGTCACAGTAAGTCCCATGCCAGTCACAGTAAGTCCCATGTCAGTCCCAGTAAGTCCCATGCCAGTCCCAGTAAGTCCCATACCAGTCCCATGCCAGTCCCAGTAAGTCCCATACCAGTCCCATGTCAGTCCCAGTAAGTCCCATGCCAGTCACAGTAAGTCCCATGTCAGTCCCAGTAAGTCCCATGCCAGTCCCAGTAAGTCCCATACCAGTCCCATGCCAGTCCCAGTAAGTCCCATGCCAGTCACAGTAAGTCCCATGTCAGTCCCAGTAAGTCCCATGACAGTCACAGTAAGTCCCAATCCAGTCACAGTAAGTCCCATGCCAGTCACAGTAAGTCCCATGTCAGTCCCATTAAGTCCCATGCCAGTCACAGTAAGTCCCATGCCAGTCACAGTAAGTCCCATGTCAGTCCCAGTAAGTCCCATGCCAGTCCCAGTAAGTCCCATGTCAGTCCCAGTAAGTCCCATGACAGTCACAGTAAGTCCCAATCCAGTCACAGTAAGTCCCATGCCAGTCACAGTAAGTCCCATGTCAGTCCCATTAAGTCCCATGCCAGTCACAGTAAGTCCCATGTCAGTCTCAGTAAGTCCCATGTCAGTCCCATTAAGTCCCATGCCAGTCACAGTAAGTCCCATGCCAGTCACAGTAAGTCCCATGTCAGTCTCAGTAAGTCCCATGTCAGTCCCATTAAGTCCCATGCCAGTCACAGTAAGTCCCATGCCAGTCACAGTAAGTCCCATGCCAGTCACAGTAAGTCCCATGTCAGTCCCATTAAGTCCCATGCCAGTCACAGTAAGTCCCATGTCAGTCTCAGTAAGTCCCATGTCAGTCCCATTAAGTCCCATGCCAGTCACAGTAAGTCCCATGCCAGTCACAGTAAGTCCCATGTCAGTCTCAGTAAGTCCCATGTCAGTCCCATTAAGTCCCATGCCAGTCACAGTAAGTCCCATGCCAGTCACAGTAAGTCCCATGTCAGTCCCATTAAGTCCCATGCCAGTCACAGTAAGTCCCAAGCCAGTCACAGTAAGTCCCATGTCAGTCCCAGTAAGTCCCATGCCAGTCCCAGTAAGTCCCATGTCAGTCCCATTAAGTCCCATGCCAGTCACAGTAAGTCCCATGCCAGTCACAGTAAGTCCCATGTCAGTCCCAGTAAGTCCCATGTCAGTCCCAGTAAGTCCCATGCCAGTCACATGCCAGTCCCAGTAAGTCCCATGTCAGTCCCAGTAAGTCCCATGTCAGTCCCAGTAAGTCCCATGTCAGTCTCAGTAAGTCCCATGTCAGTCCCAGTAAGTCCCATGCCAGTCACAGTAAGTCCCATGCCAGTCCCAGTAAGTCACATACCAGTCCCATGCCAGTCCCAGTAAGTCCCATACCAGTCCCATGTCAGTCCCAGTAAGTCCCATGCCAGTCACAGTAAGTCCCATGTCAGTCCCATTAAGTCCCATGTCAGTCCCAGTAAGTCCCATGTCAGTCCCAGTAAGTCCCATGTCAGTCCCAGTAAGTCCCATGCCAGTCACAGTAAGTCCCATGCCAGTCACAGTAAGTCCCATGTCAGTCCCAGTAAGTCCCATGCCAGTCCCAGTAAGTCCCATACCAGTCCCATGCCAGTCCCAGTAAGTCCCATACCAGTCCCATGTCAGTCCCAGTAAGTCCCATGCCAGTCACAGTAAGTCCCATGTCAGTCCCAGTAAGTCCCATGCCAGTCCCAGTAAGTCCCATACCAGTCCCATGCCAGTCCCAGTAAGTCCCATGCCAGTCACAGTAAGTCCCATGTCAGTCCCAGTAAGTCCCATGACAGTCACAGTAAGTCCCAATCCAGTCACAGTAAGTCCCATGCCAGTCACAGTAAGTCCCATGTCAGTCCCATTAAGTCCCATGCCAGTCACAGTAAGTCCCATGCCAGTCACAGTAAGTCCCATGTCAGTCCCAGTAAGTCCCATGCCAGTCCCAGTAAGTCCCATGTCAGTCCCAGTAAGTCCCATGACAGTCACAGTAAGTCCCAATCCAGTCACAGTAAGTCCCATGCCAGTCACAGTAAGTCCCATGTCAGTCCCATTAAGTCCCATGCCAGTCACAGTAAGTCCCATGTCAGTCTCAGTAAGTCCCATGTCAGTCCCATTAAGTCCCATGCCAGTCACAGTAAGTCCCATGCCAGTCACAGTAAGTCCCATGTCAGTCTCAGTAAGTCCCATGTCAGTCCCATTAAGTCCCATGCCAGTCACAGTAAGTCCCATGCCAGTCACAGTAAGTCCCATGCCAGTCACAGTAAGTCCCATGTCAGTCCCATTAAGTCCCATGCCAGTCACAGTAAGTCCCATGTCAGTCTCAGTAAGTCCCATGTCAGTCCCATTAAGTCCCATGCCAGTCACAGTAAGTCCCATGCCAGTCACAGTAAGTCCCATGTCAGTCTCAGTAAGTCCCATGTCAGTCCCATTAAGTCCCATGCCAGTCACAGTAAGTCCCATGCCAGTCACAGTAAGTCCCATGTCAGTCCCATTAAGTCCCATGCCAGTCACAGTAAGTCCCAAGCCAGTCACAGTAAGTCCCATGTCAGTCCCAGTAAGTCCCATGCCAGTCCCAGTAAGTCCCATGTCAGTCCCATTAAGTCCCATGCCAGTCACAGTAAGTCCCATGCCAGTCACAGTAAGTCCCATGTCAGTCCCAGTAAGTCCCATGTCAGTCCCAGTAAGTCCCATGCCAGTCACATGCCAGTCCCAGTAAGTCCCATGTCAGTCCCAGTAAGTCCCATGCCAGTCACATGCCAGTCCCATGTCAGTCTCAGTAAGTCCCATGTCAGTCCCAGTAAGTCCCATGCCAGTCACAGTAAGTCCCATGCCAGTCCCAGTAAGTCACATACCAGTCCCATGCCAGTCCCAGTAAGTCCCATTCCAGTCCCATGTCAGTCCCAGTAAGTCCCATGCCAGTCACAGTAAGTCCCATGTCAGTCCCATTAAGTCCCATGTCAGTCCCAGTAAGTCCCATGTCAGTCCCAGTAAGTCCCATGTCAGTCCCAGTAAGTCCCATGCCAGTCACAGTAAGTCCCATGCCAGTCACAGTAAGTCCCATGTCAGTCCCAGTAAGTCCCATGCCAGTCCCAGTAAGTCCCATACCAGTCCCATGCCAGTCCCAGTAAGTCCCATACCAGTCCCATGTCAGTCCCAGTAAGTCCCATGCCAGTCACAGTAAGTCCCATGTCAGTCCCAGTAAGTCCCATGCCAGTCCCAGTAAGTCCCATACCAGTCCCATGCCAGTCCCAGTAAGTCCCATGCCAGTCACAGTAAGTCCCATGTCAGTCCCAGTAAGTCCCATGACAGTCACAGTAAGTCCCAATCCAGTCACAGTAAGTCCCATGCCAGTCACAGTAAGTCCCATGTCAGTCCCATTAAGTCCCATGCCAGTCACAGTAAGTCCCATGCCAGTCACAGTAAGTCCCATGTCAGTCCCAGTAAGTCCCATGCCAGTCCCAGTAAGTCCCATGTCAGTCCCAGTAAGTCCCATGACAGTCACAGTAAGTCCCAATCCAGTCACAGTAAGTCCCATGCCAGTCACAGTAAGTCCCATGTCAGTCCCATTAAGTCCCATGCCAGTCACAGTAAGTCCCATGTCAGTCTCAGTAAGTCCCATGTCAGTCCCATTAAGTCCCATGCCAGTCACAGTAAGTCCCATGCCAGTCACAGTAAGTCCCATGTCAGTCTCAGTAAGTCCCATGTCAGTCCCATTAAGTCCCATGCCAGTCACAGTAAGTCCCATGCCAGTCACAGTAAGTCCCATGCCAGTCACAGTAAGTCCCATGTCAGTCCCATTAAGTCCCATGCCAGTCACAGTAAGTCCCATGTCAGTCTCAGTAAGTCCCATGTCAGTCCCATTAAGTCCCATGCCAGTCACAGTAAGTCCCATGCCAGTCACAGTAAGTCCCATGTCAGTCTCAGTAAGTCCCATGTCAGTCCCATTAAGTCCCATGCCAGTCACAGTAAGTCCCATGCCAGTCACAGTAAGTCCCATGTCAGTCCCATTAAGTCCCATGCCAGTCACAGTAAGTCCCAAGCCAGTCACAGTAAGTCCCATGTCAGTCCCAGTAAGTCCCATGCCAGTCCCAGTAAGTCCCATGTCAGTCCCATTAAGTCCCATGCCAGTCACAGTAAGTCCCATGCCAGTCACAGTAAGTCCCATGTCAGTCCCAGTAAGTCCCATGTCAGTCCCAGTAAGTCCCATGCCAGTCACATGCCAGTCCCAGTAAGTCCCATGTCAGTCCCAGTAAGTCCCATGCCAGTCACATGCCAGTCCCATGTCAGTCCCATGCCAGTCCCTCTAGGTAAGTTATTGGCAAGTTAAGTAGGTACTAAACAGCTAGCCATCACCTCACTATCCACACAGAAAAAATAGATGTACATACTCAAATGTAATTATCTAAAGATGTTATCTTATTTTATTTCCAAAAACACAACTATATGTAGATAAAATTTGTAGAATGAATCTGACTCAATTTTCTTTATAGTATAAAGTTATTCCAAAAGATATCACAATGACTAAATTGAAATCTCTTCGAATAATGGGAACCCTCCGCATTTTAGTATATCTATACACAAGAGGTGGGATTTAGCAAACCAAACTAGAGAGAAGTAACTACCATTGGAAGGCTTCAGAATGTACATCCTGTATATTCTTCAAAGCGAGGGACTTCAGTCAAAGTCATGATGGCGTCAGACCTCATCACTCGTAGTGGTGAATGCATTTTGATCACCACAATGCTCTCTCATACATATTCACCACTCTTATTCACCACTCTTAAGGTGAGATGACAGCTAGCAACAAAATGAAGAACTTTAGAGGAGAAGAAGATTGGGGAAAGTGTCACCATTGCTGGCATACAATAATACTAATGTGCAATATGATACCTGGAATATTATTTGTACGATATGATACATGTAATATTAATAGTGTACGTTATGATATAGACCTAGGAAAAGAATTAATATCTGTTATTCGCAGATTGGATGGCTTAGAATAAAAAAGTGATCACTCTTATCACGGGAAAAAACAGATCTGCAATAGAAACAATTCTCTCTCTAAGCTGCATGTTGCAGCACTACAAAAATATTAATAAGCATTCTGTTACATTTGTACTTACAAACCAATATGCAAGAGGTTGGTGGAAAGATAAATTCAAATTCAAACCAGAACACGCTGCACATGGATAAAATCAATATAGACACACTGCATTCAGTTATTCGACACCAAAGCGTACAAAATTAATATCCGACAGTGCTGGTGTGTTGGATTTAGATTTGACGAACTGAATAGACACATAGATTATGATCTAACACGTGTATATGTGCTCTGTGTACAATGGATAATGCAAAGGTTAGTAGAGACTAGAGTTCTATAGAGTAGTCACTATGCAAATGTAGTCTGGCTATAGCAGATCAAACTGTAAGGCGAATATCACCTTTGGTAACTTTCTAAAGGAAATCAACACTTCGATTCACTCAGTTATATGTTCTCTCTCTACAATCTGCTGCAATAAAGCATTTTCAAAGTTTCTGATCGGTGAGTTAAGGTTACAAATTGGTAATTTATATAAAATTCGATTATTTAATTGGTTATAAATATTATTTTTTATAAAAAAAATGTACCTTCATGAAAAATTCATATATTATATTCGGACAGGAATTATCAATCGTGGGAAAAGATTTTTAAAAAATATTGCAGTTATTCAATGATTTAAAAAATCGAAAACCTAAAATTGTTCCAGTATCTTCTTCTTATACCTCTAACAGTCTACCTCTACCTCTAACAGTCTACCTCTACCTCTAACAGTCTACCTCTACCTCTAACAGTCTACCTCTAACAGTCTCTCTCTACCTCTAACAGTATACCTCTACCTCTAATAGTCTACCGTCTACCTCTACTCACCAAGGCTTTGTTCCAGTGCAATGGCGCTGTACCAACAAGAGTCGCGTATTTCGATGCCTAGTTTGATTCCTGGTAAAATTTTAGGGTTTGCGTTTATTTCATCCACTGCCATGAAGGCAGCCTCTACCCTCTGGATGCCGTACTGCTCCCTGATCTGGGGGAGAGGGGTGAAGCAGTGAGTGAGGGTGATATGGGGAACATGGGGAAGGAAGTAACTGGTATACAAACAATAGGTTATGTATTATAACTAGGTTGTGTAAAATCATAGATCTTAAGAATATCATACACGAAACGAAATGAAATGGTATTGAATACAACACACAGAGAAAAGATTAGGTACTACTTAAAAGTAGTTAAATTGACGTTGGATGAAACAAAACAGTCGATTTGACTCACTCTTAAACTTAAAAAAAGTAGCGCCAACTCTCATAGTAAACCAGATACATTGGATTAACAGTCTTTGTGATTACTACAATACACTGTCATAGTTGTTTCAACATACTTAAAAAAAAAGTAACTTTTAACTCTCATAGTAAGTTGAATCAATCCATAAAATAAATTTAATTAACTGATGTTTGATGACACACCACATCATAGTTGTTTTAACACACGTGAAAACATGAATAAAGTCCAACCAACTCACGTAATAAATTGATTTAAAGCATAAATTGATGACCCATTAGATATGACCATGGGTTGTACTTTTTTCTCTTTGTGTATATAACGCTGGTTTAGAAAGATTCAGTACTGTTTAATTCTTTCCGTTTATAATACAGGTAACTCTCGATTTCTGTCATGTGATTGGACTGGACAAATAGAGATGGTGGAGAAATAGAGATACCTTAGTTGGTTTAAAAGAAGATGTGCACCTGTTATTTTAGTGGAAACCTTACGTTACATACGGATAATTATCATACAGTAAAGGAGGATGTAAACGAAAATATTCTAATGAATAAATTGTTTAATGCTCTTATATATTATAAACATATTTATTTAGATATATTGAGATGGTAAACAGTTGAAATTCTCATTTCCAATAACAAACGTTAGTATTACGTTACTAATTTAGTAATAGTATTGCTTGTAGATATTTTAGAATTAGTCTGGGTTTACGATGACAAATTTATAAGATTTGAAAATAATAGGAAAATAGAAAACTGTCATATGAGAAATTAGCAAAATGGGGATATACTTTACTTTAACAGTACATTAACTTTTTCTTGAACTCATAGGGATTGTCCTATGGCCCATATAGCGTACACATTGAACAGAGTAACAGAGGAAAGAAAAGCTTTTGTTTATAAAATGTCATTTCGATTCTTTTCTTACAAGGAGTGTTGCAGAATACAGGATGATCGCTAAGAGTGGGTGAATCGAGATGGAGCAGACTAACCGAGGCAACAAAACTATACAAATAGAGAGAGGGACTAATTGAATGGAGATAAATCGAGAGTTACCTGTATTTATGGGATCTATAATTTCAAAAGCATATTGTCACAACCCTAATTATAAAATACTCCATTCATATATATTAAATGTAACTATCTGGCTATAAAAACATTTAAGATATATTCCAACTAGGACATATTGTCAAAAATATATTTACCAAAATAGTATCGACTAGATGACGTACACTCGTAAAGCGCATACCTTCGCCGCCGTATATAACATTTACCATCCAATAATTCGCCTAGAGTTATAAATGACCTTGACCTTCACCCAATCGCTCCCAAACTCTAATTAAATGGTTCCTTGTAATTGACAAATCGTCTCACCAAGTTTCAGTCAATTTGTTTGAACATTTTTGAATTATAAATGACCTTGACTTCGACATTTGACCGAATCGCTCCTAAAATTTTACCAGGTGGTCCCTGGACATTGACCAATCTACCCTGTAAAATCCAAGCAATTTTTCTTAAGACTTTTTGAGTTATGCGAATATAGATGATAAATAACTAATTAAATAAATAAATAAATGCTGCTTTAATATAACCTTCCGCAATCTGCGAAGGTATTTAAGGTGGATTTAGCAAAGAAAAACTGTGCTATTTTAATCAGATACGTTTGATTTTAAGCAAGACTCCTGAGAGAGAGCTGCAAAACACAGACGCGGAGTTGAATCTCATAAAAGCTGTACCGATCTCCCGTCAGTTTTCTCGTATAAATGACTACCTAAATGCGTCATTAACCTGATAGCAGTTAAAATGAATAGGTAAATATTGCAGTAAATACAAATTCA
Organism: Caprella mutica; assembly: GCA_947561585.1. Taxonomy (NCBI): domain Eukaryota; kingdom Metazoa; phylum Arthropoda; class Malacostraca; order Amphipoda; family Caprellidae; genus Caprella; species Caprella mutica. Next base: position 34,553 of record CANNZV010002050.1, on the reverse strand, counting down.
AAGATTATTGATACATTTATATGCATAAGGGCTCAAGCCCTTACATAAGATAAACTTTTCGTTAAAATTATTAACCAGGATACAAAGATTCTAAAGTATAATGGTGAACTTTTGTTTCAGATAGTATAATTATAACTTAGCAGTTAAAGTGAAGAAAGTACCCTAGCAGTAGTTTATATCCTTGATCTTTCCAATGATAAGGTCTTTATTGACTGTGGAAGGCATTGCCATAACAGGACATTGCCAGTGTCGTATTTTCACGTAAAGTACTTATATCAGAGACAAAGAGATAGGATGATATGTATCACCTACAACTATAACCAATATCGATAGGCAATGCCTCCTAAGAACAGAGACCTGAACCTTACTATCTTACAAAATTGATAGTAGGAATAATGCATAAGAAAATAATAGAAATACTTTAATATTCTGAACACTGTCTATAGTTCATATATGAAATGGAATCAAAAATCGAACGAAAATAATAAATATTTGCCGAAACATTTATTGATGTGTAAATATTTTTTTATCAATTCCAAAATCATATAATATAAATAATTAAATCTTATAACTTATAATTAAAGCAATATGTCAATATACTCTACATATTGCTACTTTAATTAATTCAATATTCTACAGCTAAGGAATGTAATATTGGACACTAACGTTAGAAAGAAGAAAAGAATGAGCTGCACCATCTGAACCACTGTACCATCAGCTACAGAAAATAAAGAAGAGAAAATAAAGTAACTGTTATAGTACTTCAGAAATAAAACTGTTATAATTTATTATAGGGTAAGTTACGAATTATCGGTCTGTTACATATCTTCGATAATATAAGAAAATGCGATATACCTAATAATTGTTATTTTATTTTTACTGGTATATCCATGATAGCTGCAGGCATCATAGATACCAATTAGAATAAAATAATATATGTTTTTTCTTATATAATCGAAGATGTGGAACTGACCGATAACTCGTAACTCACCCCAGTACAGTGACTTTTCTCACAGATGGTACACAGGAGACTGCATCTGCTGTCGTAGGAACTAAAGGCACGAAATTCTGGTCATGAATTCGCGTGAGGGTTAAATTAATTTGTGCACTGGAGTACCTAATGGAAACATAAACCTATTAAATCAACTGATGTATAACCTATTACATCAACTGATGTATAACTTATTACATCAACTGATGTATAACCTATTAAATCAACTGATGTATAACCTATTACATCAACTGATGTATAACTTATTACATCAACTGATGTATAACCTATTAAATCAACTGATGTATAACTTATTAAATCAACTGATGTATAACCTATTACATCAACTGATGTATAACTTATTAAATCAACTGATGTATAACCTATTACATCAACTGATGTATAACTTATTAAATCAACTGATGTATAACTTATTAAATCAACTGATGTATAACCTATTACATCAACTGATGTATAACTTATTAAATCAACTGATGTATAACTTATTAAATCAACTGATGTATAACTTATTTAATATCGAGTCAATTTGGTCATTAAGTGAGATAATTACCTCATATGTTGATTTATTTGTTTGCATCTTTTCACTCAATGGATATTGAAAGTGAACAGATTGGTATGTAGATATTAATAATAGTTAATTACCTATCTTATAAACCGTATGAACATATCCTTTACATTTTGCTTGGCTCAGTAGAACTCCCCTATAATGAACTCCTCTATAGTGAGTGTAGTGTCCTGAGTAAGCAGTGGCCTGTATAGTGAAAAAATTTATTTTTGAGTCATCCATAAAATTGTTCATTAGTTTAGAAAACTGATGACTATTCATGGAAAACTTAAAAGAAAAAATGTTCACTATAGAGGATTTAGAGTACAATTAGTACAATTTAGTACAATAGTACAATTTAATTGCCATGTGCAACACTAAATAACGGTATGGTTCTTTAGGTACTAAATAATAAATGCAAGAATGAAAAAGAATTTAGACCATGATAAAAAGGCTTGTATTACAAATAATAACTAGATTAATTGCACTCGGTAGAGCGCATACCTTCACTGCCGCTTATAAATGACCCTGACCATCCAATAATACTTGAGTTATAAATGACCTTGACCTTTGGTCGGAACGCTTCCAAAATGATACCAGAGGTTTCTTGGATATTGACCAATCGTTCCATCAATTTTCAGGTTATTTTGTTCAATATTTGAAGTTATTAGGTTATAAATGGCCTTGACCTTGAACCCGATCGCCCCAAAAATTTAACCAAATGCTTGTTGGATATTGACCAATCATCCAATCAAGTTTCATACAAAATGGTTCGGCACTTTTTGAGTTTTAAATGACCTTGACCTTGATCTTTGACTGGATCGCTTCTAAAACTCTCCCAGCAGGTTCCTGGACATGGACCAATCGTCCCACCAAATTTCAGGCAATTTGGTTGAATACTTTTTGAGCTATACGAATAAACATGATGATAAATAAATAAATTCCGGGTAAAATATAACCTTCCGCCAATTGCAAGGGTAATAAGACAAGTACTTACTTAGACATTGGGTAAGTTTAGGTATTCCGACCGTTACTTAATTTCAAATAATTATAATTTATAATCTAAATATATAATGAAAGTGAGAGAAAACCTCTCACAAAGTGTGTTTACTTTAAAGGTCCTCTCCACTCTAAATTTAAAATAACATATAACAGTAAGCAGAATTAAAATCGATCAAGTATTCTGTTCACAATTAATTATATAAGAAATATTCACATTTCGCTTTTTTTCATTCTGAGATTCATAAGAAGATAAAGGCCCTATAATTGAGTAGGTATGTTCGTTCGTATATACATAGAACATACTTATTCAGATGCAGTTTATTAAACTGAACAGTTCTCTAGATAGGAAAAATGTTATGATATATGAAAACTATTAGTAAGAAATACTTAATTAGGTACTTGGAATCTTTATATGGATCCATTATCTTGGAATCAGCTTTGTTATTGTTTTGAATGTATCGGATCTAGTTAGCCTATCAACATGCGGGCTTTTTCTTTGCTTGAAATTCAGAGGGGTAGAAGAAAGAACGGAAAAAAATCTTAAATTAGATAAAATAAAACTATAGAACCAAATTTGAAATGGTTTGCAGTTTTATAATCAGTAACATTAGTGCTAAAGAATAGAGAAACAAAAAAAAAAATAGAGTGGAGGAGACCTTTAAAGATTTTAACATTTATGTTAATGAATAAAGATATTTCATCAGTGAAAGTAGTGTACGGTAATGTGTAACTTACCCAATAGGAATTACCACAATGTATAGTTACCATGTTACAATTAATTGTATTTAAGTGGTAATATTTTTCAGTAACTGAATAATAATATATTATCTTAAAATGAAAGAACAACTAAGCTAATTAATGTAATATTGAGCACAAGAAAAGTTTTCATTACTAAAATATAGCAAAGAAAAATATAAACTGAAGACCTTTAATAATGAAATTAAATATCCTCAATATTGTGAACCATATTAATATAACTAAATCTATATCTTAGCCTCAATATATATATCATATCTCCCAAACCTCAATATCTATATCCTATCTCCCAAACCTCAATATCTATATCATATCTCCCAAACCTCAATATCTATATCCTATCTCCCAAACCTCAATATCTATATCCTATCTCCCAAACCTCAATATCTATATCCTATCTCCCAAACCTCAATATCTATATCCTATCTCCCAAACCTCAATATCTATATCCTATCTCCCAAACCTCAATATCTATATCCTATCTCCCAAACCTCAATATCTATATCCTATCTCCCAAACCTCAATATCTATATCCTATCTCCCAAACCTTAATATCTATATCCTATCTCCCAAACCTCAATATCTATATCCTATCTCCCAAACCTCAATATCTATATCCTATCTCTCAAACTCATTACCAATCACTACCTCAAAAATCAAAACTGTCCCCATCAAATCTGTCCGTTGAAAAAATTCACTGCAATCTTCTCAAGGCAGGCGATAAAGTTTTCAATGGGGCATATCCGAAGTACATTGATAAAAGTTATCTGGGTCTTAAAAGCTTATTGTACTGTGCGTTAGCTTTTCTGCCAGGCTTATCTTAAGTAAGATATAGGAGAGTGATATTCAGGGCCACACATGCTATCACATAAGATACCAATTGCTTATTATTGAAAGAAGGGGGGGGGGTGAGGTACGAATTAGCGGTCTGTTTCACCGAAGATGTGAAACCGACCGATAATGCATAACTTACCCTAACTCATTGGTACTAAAATTACCTTTGAATAACATAATATAATCTCAGTGTTAATGTTTATATTGCTTTATTTCGTCATCACACCATGCATATTCTTGTTTAATTATTATGAGGCTAATCCAGACCTGACTAAATGGTGATATTATGACCAGCAGAAGAAAATCGGGAAGATACTAGGTACAGTCTCGGGAAATACTTTGGTTACGAGCCACCCCTTGCACTTTTTATTGAGGTAATAACAAAAAATATTCTTTTATGGACTAACAATAAATGGAAGGCTTCGTACGGCTGGCAGAATGCCAAATGACATCACGAAGTAAATGTACGACAACATAAGTCAGCTACTTTGTTCTTGCTACCAAAAAGATTGAAGACTTGATTAGAAATATAAAAAAATGAGCAGTAGGATAAAGAGTGAACACTAGGATAAAGAGTGAACACTAGGATAAAGAGTGAACACTAGGATAAAGAGTGAACACTAGGATAAAGAGTGAACACTAGGATAAAGAGTGAACACTAGGATAAAGAGTGAACACTAGGATAAAGAGTGAACACTAGGATAAAGAGTGAACACTAGGATAAAGAGTGAACACTTCTAGATATATTTTAACTGATATACCCTCTAAAATAGGATATATCTACGGCATATCCTCTAAAATAGGATATATCTACGGCATATCATTTAAAATAGGATATATCTACGGCATATCCTTTAAAATAGGATATATTTACGGCATATCCTTTAAAATAGGATATATCTATGGCATATCCTCTAAAATAGGATATATCTACGGCATATCCTCTAAAATAGGATATATTTACGGCCTATCCTCTAAAATAGGATATATCTACGGCATATCCTCTAAAATAGGATATATCTACGGCATATCCTTCAAAATAGGATATGTCTACTGCATATCCTTTAAAATAGGATATATCTACGGCATATCCTCTAAAATAGGATATATCTACGGCATATCCTCTAAAATAGGATATATCTACGGCATATCCTCTACAATAGGATATATCTACGGCATATCCTTTAAAATAGAATATATCTACGGCATATCCTCTAAAATAGGATATATCTACGGCATATCCTCTAAAATAGGATATATCTACGGCATATCCTCTACAATAGGATATATCTATGGCATATCCTCTACAATAGGATATATCTATGGCATATCCTCTACAATAGGATATATCTATGGCATATCCTCTACAATAGGATATATCTACGGCATATCCTCTACAATAGGATATATCTATGGCATATCCTCTACAATAGGATATATCTATGGCATATCCTTTAAAATAGGATATATCTACGGCATATCCTTCAAAATAGGATATGTCTACTGCATATCCTTTAAAATAGGATATATCTACGGCATATCCTCTAAAATAGGATATATCTATGGCATATCATTTAAAATAGGATATATCTATGGCATATCCTCTAAAATAGGATATATTTACGGCATATCCTCTAAAATAGGATATATCTACGGCATATCCTCTAAAATAGGATATATCTACGGCATATCCTTCAAAATAGGATATGTCTACTGCATATCCTTTAAAATAGGATATATCTACGGCATATCCTCTAAAATAGGATATATCTACGGCATATCCTCTAAAATAGGATATATCTACGGCATATCCTCTACAATAGGATATATCTACGGCATATCCTTTAAAATAGAATATATCTACGGCATATCCTCTAAAATAGGATATATCTACGGCATATCCTCTAAAATAGGATATATCTACGGCATATCCTCTACAATAGGATATATCTATGGCATATCCTCTACAATAGGATATATCTATGGCATATCCTCTACAATAGGATATATCTATGGCATATCCTCTACAATAGGATATATCTACGGCATATCCTCTACAATAGGATATATCTATGGCATATCCTCTACAATAGGATATATCTATGGCATATCCTCTACAATAGGATATATCTATGGCATATCCTTTAAAATAGGATATATCTATGGCATATCCTTTAAAATAGGATATAACTACGGCATATCCTCTAAAATAGGATATATCTAAGGCATATCCTATAAAATAGGATATAACTATGGCATATCCTCTAAAATAGGATATATCTAAGGCATATCCTATAAAATAGTATATATCTATGGCATATCCTCTAAAATAGGATATTCTCCGTAGAGTTCCTTCAACTTTCACCAGAAATTTCCTTTTTTAATTTAAATTAAGTTTGCTTCACTAAAGGAAACTTCAGAGGTTTAATCTGCACAGACAATAGTACTTAATGAAAGGGAAGAAAAGTGGTGTGGGAGAGAGGAACAGTGAGAGAGGAGGAGTGGTGGGAGAGAAAGAGTGGTGGAGAGATAGAGAGAGGAAGAGTGGTGGAGAGAGAGGTCCTCTCTTTGTTGTATATTGGTGTGAAGGCAACTCTGACTTCAAATACTGATAATGACCCAGAACTAAACACTGATTTGATACCAACGTGATCGAGATAAAACAGTGGCAAAGAACGGGAGAAGAGGCATCCTTGTTTCCTCCTCAAAGTGAGAGGTCTTCACACCCCCTTGTAGTGCAGTATCCCCTAATCTCCCACCATTGCCGAAGCGAAACAACTCAGTGTAGATGCTAAGGTTGTGACTACCAGAAGATCTGTTAGTCAGGCTACCAGATCCGGAGTAAGAGGAGAGAAGAATCGTACCTGGAGCACGATTGCTTCAGGTACCAAAAGAAGAAGTGGTCCATTGACTTCAAGTAGCTGAGATCACTGGACCTCACGAAGCTAAGCGTATGCATTTCTGCGAGCTGCGCAGAGGAATTGAGATTCCTCCGAGAGAAAACCATTTCCAGCACTCTAAATTCGCCATCTACACACCTGAAAAGTCGGTTGGACATCCAGGAGTCCGATGGATATTGCCGAGGTCAGACTTGCGTCCGTGGAAGTGACGAGATTAACGTCTGGTTCTGTGAGAGAGCCATAACAGTGGAGTGCCCTATTGAGGACTCCGCTCCTACTAAAGCCACCCACCTCTGTAACTGCTATGCAGGTGACCTCAGGAACCAGAGACGTAGGTGGCAACGTAGACAAGAACGTTTTCAAAAGTGTCAAAAAAACAGTTAGTCTTGACCCAGAGAAGAAGAAGAATAAAACGTAACTGCACAAAGGGAAAACGTAAACCACATAATGGATGACTCCCTCGTGAGGAGGCAAACAGGCCTGAAAGAGAAGTCAGAGATTTTAATAGGCTACTCAGTTCCATAAAGTTCAAGGTCTCCAGAGTTATCGTTGTGAGGCTTCTGTCTAGGAGGTATGCCACTAATTTGCGTTACGGAAGAGTCCAGGGGCTAAATGGTCGACTAAGTAATCTCTGTCGAACCTACAGCCTCAAGTACGTTGACCTCTGGCACCTTCTTTTCGGAAGAATTGATCTCTATCGAAAAGAAGGAATACACTTCAGTGGTGGAAGTAGCAGTTTATTTGCCGAACGGCTGGCTGTGAAGCTGCTCAAGCCTCTCAAGCCACTGAAGGAGGACCAGAATCATAAAGAAATTAAAAGAGCACGTGGGACAGCGACGAAGAGAGTTTCAGCACAGCCTCAACAGGAGGAACTGCAAGCAGGAGCTTGTGCTTCTGCAACCTCTACAGCCGGTATCGAAGACACCGGATTAATCTTCAGGTGTGCGGGATATGTGGCAGCTAACGCAAAAAGAGCACGCATTCAGACAGTAAGCCCTAAGGACGTTTTGAAGAAAAAGCCCAGGTAATCTGATTGCACTCAGGAATTGATCGTTCATGATCCCCCTGACCCTCCCCCAGATCTTCTTGACCCCACACAAGATTCCCATGGAACCACCCAGGGGTACATCAAGAGATCAAGAGGCAATTCAAATACCGAAACAGAGACACAAACCTCACTCTGTTAAACTCTCTGGTAAAACCTCTTTTGGAGTTTGCGGTACAATTCTGATCACAAATGTTGCGAGCGGATAATGTTGTCAGCAGTCTGCTTGCTGAAATATTCAAAAGGCGACTTGGGAGGTTACTCAGTGAGCTGTCTTACTGAGTTGTCAAGCGTCTCACTGATTTGACCTCAGCATGACTCTCTAGTCTCTGATAGCACTCTCATTTCAGCTCAAACCAACTAAGTGATTTGCGGGATGACTGACCAAGTGCAGGACAAAACTTCGAACCCATGATTGCACGTAAACTGTCTTCTTACGCCTGGTGGAGGTTCTTCCTTTGTCAGGTTTGGGAGTATGGTTTGGAGTGCATAGGCTCCAAGTAGGGAATGAGTGAGAGAGATTCCATGCTCCGTTGGTAATCCAACGTCGAGCACCACAGCTGGCTGTGCACAGAGGACTTTCTTGGATATGCATATTATTTCCTTTATCCTGGTATCTCTACTGTACATTGGTGTGAAAATAACTCTCACTATTACTCTAACAAATTCCACAGATCTTGTGCTGCAATGTACCAGTGTTCCTCACAAGTATTCCTCACAAGTATTCCTCACAAGTATTCCTCACAAGTGTTCCTCACAAGTGTTCCTCACAAGTATTCCTCACAAGTATTCCTCACAAGTGTTCCTCACAAGTGTTCCTCACAAGTGTTCCTCACAAGTATTCCTCACAAGTATTCCTCACAAGTGTTCCTCACAAGTGTTCCTCACAAGTGTTCCTCACAAGTGTTCCTCACAAGTGTTCCTCACAAGTGTTCCTCACAAGTGTTCCTCACAAGTGTTCCTCACAAGTGTTCCTCACAAGTGTTCCTCACAAGTATTTCTCACAAGTGTTCTTCACAAGTGTTCCTCACAGGTATTTCTCACTAGTATTCCTCACAAGTGTTCCTCACAAGTGTTCCTCACAAGTGTTCCTCACAAGTTTCTCCCCCATTGTTCCATCTCTTCTCTGAATGCTTACCTCCTTAATTTTCACAGCAGTCATTCCTTTTATGCGGCAGATAATATCTCTGATGAATAAAAGATCCTAATGAATACTCTATCTCTGTGTTTACCAACAGCATCTTAGAAATGGGGAGATGCTGCAAATCTTCATGGAAATTGGGGCTTACATTTGTTTACATTTTTCCATGTTGAAGCTTAAGAAACAACGAAGGGGTGTTTTTGAATGGATTCAATGTACAGTCGTGGTCTGCAGTTACTAAGTTTCTACAGTTTAAATCTTATGAATATTCACCGCAGTCAATAGGTTGGCCGAGGGTATGACAGACTTACGTGGTTTGTTTAGGGACTTAGTCTCTATCACGAACATCGTGGCTTAAATAACAAATTTATAGTTTATCTTATTGAAACCTAAGAATGAGATATAAGAATATTGAATGTACCTAAACTTCAAATGTTATATTGGAAATAAGAGTTGATGATAATTTATTATGGTTAAATTTACAAAATTTCTACTATGTATCATGGATTGTTCAGTTTTACAAATATATCTTTTGAGAGTTTCAGTGAGTGTTCATAGAAAACTCTGCCGTTTCTCTTGAGAACAAGAGGCAATATCTTTAAATTGAGGGTAATTTATTCAAACAACCAAAGTCCTTCCAATGAAGAGCACATCGTAACTTTTCTCCCGCCAAACTACTCAACTAAAACAATCACCAAGGGGTTGGAGTTGCATTATCGTGCAGCCATAAAGCTGAAACTGCATGCAAAATGATGGGACTTTCGCCCTTAGTGCAAGAGAATGGACAAAGCTGAAATATTAAACAGATTGAATACTATGATCAGATTTCTCCTAAGAAAGCTGTACTTATTTCTAAAGGTGCTCTAAACTTGATAAGAATTGGTGATGAAAATTCACTACCTAACTTTCAATAAAAGTCTAGGGAAAATGCTTCCAGTATTTCAGTTAATTCAGAGTATTTTTTCTAAAGGTAAAAAATAACAAAGAATATCTATAGTTTATCAGAGAAAAAGTTAAGCACTAATAAATTATCGACTCAAAAACTATTATTATCTTAATGAACTTATTTGAATAGCAATTTCATATTTAAAGGTATGATATACACGACAGTATTCAACACAAATTGATGACGTCACATGATTATGATATGTAATGAAAAATGGGATGGGTATGACCACATACAAATAATGACTACAAATGTATCAATAGTAAGGAATAATGCTATAGAGTGAGTGGTAATGCTATAGAGTGAGTGGTAATGCAATAGAGTGAGTGGTAATGCTATAGAGTGAGTGGTAATGGTATAGAGTGAGTGGTAATGCTATAGAGTGAGTGGTAATGCTATAGAGTGAGTGGTAATGCTATAGAGTGAGTGGTAATGCTATAGAGTGAGTGGTAATGCTATAGAGTGAGTGGTAATGCTATAGAGTGAGTGGTAATGCAATAGAGTGAGTAGTAATGCTATAGAGTGAGTGGTAATGCAATAGAGTGAGTAGTAATGCTATAGAGTGAGTGGTAATGCTATAGAGTGAGTGGTATTGCTATAGAGTGAGTGGTAATGCTATAGAGTGAGTGGTAGTGCTATAGAGTGAGTGGTAATGGTATAGAGTGAGTGATAATGCTATAGAGTGAGTGGTAATGGTATAGAGTGAGTGGTAATGGTATAGAGTGAGTGGTAATGGTATAGAGTGAGTGGTAATGCAATAGAGTGAGTGGTAATGCAATAGAGTGAGTGGTAATGCAATAGAATGAGTGGTAATGCTATAGAGTGAGTGGTAATGCTATAGAGTGAGTAGTAATGATATAGAGTGAGTGGTAATGCTATAGAGTGAGTGGTAATGGTATAGAGTGAGTGGTAATGCTATAGAGTGAGTGGTAATGCTATAGAGTGAGTAGTAATGCTATAGAGTGAGTGGTAATGCTATAGAGTGAGTGGTAATGGTATAGAGTGAGTGGTAATGCTATAGAGTGAGTGGTAATGCTATAGAGTGAGTGGTAATGCTATAGAGTGAGTGGTAATGCTATAGAGTGAGTGGTAATGCTATAGAGTGAGTGGTAATGGTATAGAGTGAGTGGTAATGCTATAGAGTGAGTAGTAATGCTATAGAGTGAGTGGTAATGCTATAGAGTGAGTGGTAATGGTATAGAGTGAGTGGTAATGCTATAGAGTGAGTGGTAATGCTATAGAGTGAGTAGTAATGCTATAGAGTGAGTGGTAATGCTATAGAGTGAGTGGTAATGCTATAGAGTGAGTGGTAATGGTATAGAGTGAGTGGTAATGCTATAGAGTGAGTGGTAATGCTATAGAGTGAGTGGCAATGCTATAGAGTGAGTGGTAATGCTATAGAGTGAGTGGTAATGCTATAGAGTGAGTGGTAATGGTATAGAGTGAGTGGTAATGCTATAGAGTGAGTGGTAATGGTATAGAGTGAGTGGTAATGGTATAGAGTGAGTGGTAATGCTATAGAGTGAGTGGTAATGCTATAGAGTGAGTGGTAATGCTATAGAGTGAGTGGTAATGGTATAGAGTGAGTGGTAATGCTATAGAGTGAGTGGTAATGGTATAGCGTGAGTGGTAATGCTATAGAGTGAGTGGTAATGCTATAGAGTGAGTGGTAATGCTATAGAGTGAGTGGTAATGCTATAGAGTGAGTGGTAATGCTATAGAGTGAGTGGTAATGCTATAGAGTGAGTGGTAATGCTATAGAGTGAGTGGTAATGCTATATACTATAGAGTGAGTGGCAATGCTATTCATTATGACGTTACAGATATATTAGTAATTAAGTACAGTTTCTACCTATTTATTTATGTTTCATAAATATCTATTAGTAATTATGTTACATGCTCTAAACGGGTTCACACTAGTGTAATATGTTAAATAAAATACTAAGGGATAATGTTCATAAAATACGTAGGGGTAATGTTCGTACGGTGACCGGAAAGAAGCCCACAGGAAAAATGCCAACAAGAAAAAAACCCATTGGAAAAATGCCCACAAGGAAAAAATCCCACAGGTATAAAAGCCCACAGGAAACAAGCCCACAACTACATAATTTTTAAAATACAGAATGACATAAAGGTGTTTTAAATAAGAGCATAAGTTTACAAAGGCACGAATAGAGTCCAGGGGCTCTAACCTGAATCTCTCTGTGGTGAATGGAAGAGAAGGGAGTGGCGTCCCTTGGGTTCCGAACTGTTGGTATCTGGATTATATATTTTCTTTTATCATATTAATAATTTTTTAACGCTACTTGCAGTTTTAGAGGATAGCGCTAGGTTTATGCTCTTCAACTAGGAGGTCTTAGATTTTGTGTTTGGTAGGATCGCAATCTTCAATTACTATCTCCTCTTCATTTTCCTCTTCCATCCGTGAGTGCAACCACCGGTGCTTGTGTCCCTTATCGTCAGATTTCTTGGTAAGTGACTGCATTCACGGAGTATTTTTTTTCCATCCATTACCTTTGTCACCAATGGTGGTAAGTGACTTTGTTCATGGAGCCACTTTCCTTTCTGACTGCTTCTTCCATCCCTTTTTTTAAATTTATTTTTGACGTCGGCGATATAGTCGAAATGGCTGAAACTGACGTAAAACCCTATACTAAAATAAATTTAAAAAAACTGTATTTTAGAATATTTGCCATTAACTTATGCCCTTATTTAAAAAATCCTTTTATGTTTTTCTGTATTTTAAATATTATGTAGTGGTGGGTTTTTTCTTGTGGGCTTTTATAACTGTGGGTTTTTTTCCTTTTGGGCATTTTCCCTGTGGGCATTTTTCCTGTGGGCATTTTTCCTTTGTACATATTTCTTGTGGGCTTCTTTCAAGTGGGCATTTTTCCTGTGGGCTTCTTTCATGGAACCGTTCATCCAATACTTATGGGTAATGTAAATACTGGAAATAATAGACAATATTTTAACAGTATTTTCAATAAACATTACCAAACAGTGCAATTTAACCAAACATGCACTATTGCACAGGGTGCACTGTGCACTGCCATATGTTCCCCACTGTACATTCAACTATTCATTTACTACAAACTAATAACATTATTTAGAGTGCTGCCAAATTAATTACAATGCTGTTAGTGAAAAAAAAACAGAGGAAGTGAGGGAAAATGTGGGGCACTACAGTGTAGCTATACACTGTAGTGTAGCTATACACTGTAGTGTAGCTATACACTGTAGTGTAGCTATACACTGTAGTGTAGCTATACACTGTAGTGTAGCTATACACTGTAGTGTAGCTATACACTGTAGTGTAGCTATACACTGTAGTGTAGCTATACACTGTAGTGTAGCTATACACTGTAGTGTAGCTATACACTGTAGTGTAGCTATACACTGTAGTGTAGCTATACACTGTAGTGTAGCTATACACTGTAGTGTAGCTATACACTGTAGTGTAGCTATACACTGTAGTGTAGCTATACACTGTAGTGTAGCTATACACTGTAGTGTAGCTATACACTGTAGTGTAGCTATACACTGTAGTGTAGCTATACACTGTAGTGTAGCTATACACTTGAACACTATAGTGTACACCGTGTGAAAAAAAGTACAACCCATAAGGTCATATCTAATGGGTCATCAATTTATGCTTTGAATCAATTTATTACGTGAGTTGTTTGGACTTTATTCATGTTTTCATGTGTGTTAAAACAACTATGACGTGGTGTGTCATCAAACATTAGTTAATTCAATTCATTTTATGGATTAATAATTTCAACTTACTATGAGAGTTAAAAGTTACTTTTTTGGAAATTTTAAAGTATGTTGAGACAACTATGACAGAGTGTATTGTAGTAACTCACAAAGACTGTTAATCCAATGTATCTGGCGTATAAATTAACTTACTATGAGAGTTAATTTAACAAAACAACTGTTTTGTTTCATCCAACGTCAGTTTAACTACTTTTTAAGTAGTACCTGCAATTCACCACGTAGGTAGGGGCTAAATCAAACCATTCATATGAGTCAAAACAAATCAAATTTGATTTGATTCAACTAATCTTTTCTCTGTGTGTATACTGAGGAAGCTAGTGCACATTTACCAGTGCACATTTGCCAGTGCACATTTGCCAGTGCACATTTGCCAGTGCACATTTACCAGTGCACTGGTGAGTTGTTTTTAAAGTTGTTGTTTTTAAATATTTTTTATATAACAAAAAATTTCAGATTTTTTATTTCCCATATTAAAATATATTTTTTTAATATAATCAAAATGGTGAGTGAGATTATAGAAATATAAATATTTTCAACTTCTATTAGCTACAAATGCAATAGTTTTCTAAATCTCCTCTCTTTTCACCGCACATTACTAGAGTCACTAATATATTAATAACTATGATATCGAGTACAAGTTTCTACAATCCGCTTATAGAAATGTAAGTAGCCGATGTGAGGACAAAATGCAAACCAACTCACAACTGCTGGGCTATTTACCAAATAAACTTGGTAATACTTGGTAAACTTGGTAGAGAATTAACGCTACTTATTTCAAGTACTTCATAGACTGTATGAATCAGTAAATTCAAACCATTCGCCTCTATAAGTTGATAGTAAGATTTGACTGGGAGAAATTTCTGTATTCGTAGAATTTAATTATAGGGACATTATTGTTAATACTTAAATATCGGGTGAAAAGTAAGTAGTGTTTAAATAATTTGCTGAGAGTTTTAATTTATACGTAGAAAACAATAGTCGTATCGTCGACGTCAAGTGGATGTCGATGGATATTAAATACAAGAGACTGGAAGAAGCAGTCAGAAAGGAAACTAGCTCCATGAACAAAGTCACCATTTAGTGGTAATGCTCATGGATACAGAAAAGCTACTCCGTGAATGCAGTCACTTACCAAGGATTGTGACGAAAAGGGACACAAGCACCGGTGACTGCACTCACTGATGAAAGAGGAAAATGAAGAGGGGATAGTCAATGAAGCCTAAGAGTCTACCTAACACAAAAATCTAAGACCTCGTAGTTGAAGAGCATAACCCTAGCGCTATCCTCTAAAACTGCAAGTAGCGTTAAAAAAATGATAAAAATGACATAAATGAAAAAGACAATCCATAATCCAAATTACAACAGTTACGGCCTAGGAAAATCCACCCCTTCTCTTCCATTCACCACAGACAGATTGAGGATAGAGCCCCTGGGGGCTAAAGTTAGAAGACATTAAAAAACTTTGGATAATTAACTAAATGCCTAATGATTAACAACAGTTAAATAGTTTAAACTTTCGAATATTATCATAATAGAGAAAAATCTTCATATAAATAAAGTAAATATTATTTCAATTTCCATATTCATAGATTGGAATTATTTGACTCTCTAGAGACTAAGTTTAAATTGACTAAGTTTATAAGTTTTGTGTAATGGATATTGGACTGCAAGCCTCAGGAGTTAAATCGCACATTTCTCAAATCGGAATCTAAATTAATCGAACTTTGAATATTTAGGAAACGTCGCTGTACTGAGACACTCCTAGTACTCGAAACGTGGATGTTAGCATCTAAGGCAAGTTACGAATTGTCGTCAGTTTCACATCTACTGTCATATACGAAAAAACGATATAATAATTATTAAAAATAAAAATAATTATATCTTTTTTTCTTATATGACCGAAGATGTGGAACAGACCGATAATTCATAACTTACCCTATGTCAATGAGGTATTTATTAGAAAGTAGACTGGTTCTTGAGCTACGTTAACGATCACTTTTCGAGTACGGTGAGTGGCAGGTTGGTGCAATGCCTTAATTGTTCTCACCTGTCCACACTGCAGTGTCTTGGCACTCTGGGCCTTGGGCTGGTGATGTACCGACACCAGGGCCCCGATGAGGATGTCCCCCTGCATGAGGGCTGTCTTGCGGTTACTCTGGGTGAAGCCATGCACCCCCTGAAGGTGGTGAGGGACCAGGAGCACCACCAGGGTGAAGAGTGTTATTATGCACATGGTGATGGTTAAGGGTGAACCATAGCTGTCACTGTTGCATTAGTAAATCTAAATTATTTCTATAGTAGTTAAAAAACACTTCACATGTCACACTTACAATTTATTTATTCACATTCCAAATAGTGTTTTTCACTTCAGTTTCTTGAAATATCGAATGGTTCAGAATACATAAACAATCAAATATGTTTTTCTGTATTTTCTTTATCAGTTACACATTTCAATTATCTCACCACAAATACTCACTTGGAAATAACATGGAGAACATTATAATCTGAAATAAAAATATGTTAGACTTGGTTTATAATATTGAAAACAAGAGTTAAAAGATGCCCTGAATAATAGTGTCGTCAAATCGTCAGACCGTGCTATCGTTAGATACTAGGCTTTAAAATATAATAGGATTATCATAACTGATTATAGTACTTCTATTCATGTATTTTTTTACCTTCAAATGATATATTTCTTCATTTCCATAATTCAGTAACTGATTTAATTATTGTCTATCAATGAAAGTGTGAAACTAACCTGTTATTATTTATTGGCACACATACACTGTTTAGTGAGAATGTTTTTTTTATAAGAATGGTTAGAAAGAGAATAAATCGTACCATCTAATTAGGTCGTACTCCTATAAAAGTCACGCCATGTGTACCTAGAAACAAGTGTTCTCTGACACAACTCCTATAAGAATAGCATAGGGACTATAGGCACATTTAATAGTTAGGCCTATATATTGAATAACAAACATATGGATATAGAAACAAAACAGGGCATGAGTAAATATCGAAATTGGACACCATTGAGAAAGTACTGTTATATTGGAGTCAATAATACAAATATATTCATAGTGGAGTTATAGTTCATAACCCAATCGTCAGATAGTACTATATCGACATACAGGGTGAGCCACAAAAATGTTACCACTTTTAAATATTTTATTACTCAGTAACCAGAAGCCGTAGAAATCTAAGCGTAGTCTCATTTTCACTGTTTATTCATGCACTATCAATAATTAAGATCGTGTTTTAATCCAATGAATAGTTTTCGAAGAGCCACACAAAATAAGAGTAACTTTTTAGTAGCTGTATCGCCACTCTCAAGTACCAATAATTCAGGCAGTAAAAGCTCAGTGATAACCCCACTACCGGGGGTAGGAGCTAATAGGGGGGGGGGGGGTTGTGACAATGTCCTTTCCACTAACTGTTAGCACAGTAATAACTGTGTGTGTTAATAACTGTTAACACAGTACTATCTGTATCTAACAGTTAGGAGTGAACATTTCTTGCAATCACGGAAAGACATGAAGTAAAATCACCACTTTTTTTACCTCGTGATGCTCTGTAAAAAGAATACTTAAGAAATTTGTTGACACTAAACTAAGAGTTAATATTCATTTTGAAATAAACACAACTTAGTGTAATTTGAAAAGAAAACATTTCAAAGCAAAGATTCATGTAATATAATCAGTTTTGCAATAAGGAAATATTACATTCTAGTCTTCACTATTCACAGGGTGTTTCATTACAGATCCGACAAAATTTGACAGCTTGCATCACAAGCGAAAAATCAAAACTTTTTCCGAAATGACAAAATATCCATAACAGCTTCGATATCGAGTCATTGATACCATGATTTTAGGAAATTCACATTAAAAAAAAACATTGTTTCACGAAAACCTAAAATTATCAAAATTGCTTAGTTTTCAATATACTGACTTTTAAAGTTTCAAAAGTATTCCTACCTAGATATTCAAAAGTAAAAACGTTCCTAACAGAAAAATATTAGTGGAAAATTAAAAAACAGACATTAACATTATAATATGTACTAAGTTTTGTTATATAAAAATATATTTCTAATTGGATGGAATAATGTAAAACGTTAGGAAAATTATAATAGATATTATTAGTATCTATTAATCTATTAAAATCTATTAAAAAAAGATAGATAGATATCCATTAGAATAAATAGACATTTGTTTTATATCAAACTATAAATATATTGCAGGATGCTTAATAAAAAAAGGATAGAAATAAATATAATAAATTTTAGTCGATATCATATGACAACCATTCGTATCGACTATACTGTATCTAGGTACAGTTAAATTAGCACAGTATCGAATGGACAAAGGACAAGATATGACACACACTGACACAAAACGTGACACAGAGATGGGGCTAAGGGACACACATACATGATAGTGAGAATAAATTCAGTAGTGATACTTTAACCCTATTTACATTATTTAAGAAAATTCTTAAATTTCTTGATTATCCAAGTTAGCCTCCACTTTCCGAGTCCTTTGAGTGTCTGATGAATACGTTGTTCTCTTAGTAGCTACTCCATCGCTTTCTAATATGTAAGAATTATCAAATTACCTAAATAGTAAATACAGACTGTGTAAAAGTATCCAGAGAAAGGAAGATGCTACTCCAGTTGGTAAGTAATTCAGAATGTTTTCACGCACCAAACAATTTACTCCAAACATTTTAAATTGGAGAGCATCGGGGAAGACTTCGCTAATATTCCTTCCTTGGACCAAAACAAAGAAATAAACTTAAAGTGTTCACAGAGAGACGTTAACAGTTCGTAAAATATTATGGTGATATGACTGAAATAATATTATTGATTAAAATAGTGAAAAAAATTACAGAGAAATATCCGTTTTGACATTTTTGCTATTTAATGAATGGAATCATCTACAGTGTCTACAGGCCTCACCATCTACAGTGTCTACAGGCCTCATCATCTACAGTGACTACAGGCCTCATCATCTACAGTGTCTACAGGCCTCATCATCTACAGTGTCTACAGGCCTCATCATCTACAGTGTCTACAGGCCTCTCTATCTACAGTGTCTACAGGTCTCTCTATCTACAGTGTCTACAGGCCTCATCATCTACAGTGTCTACAGGCCTCTCTATCTACAGTGTCTACAGGTCTCTTTATCTACAGTGTCTACAGGCCTCTCTATCTACAGTGTCTACAGGCCTCTCTATCTACAGTGTCTACAGGTCTCTTTATCTACAGTGACTACAGGCCTCATCATCTACAGTGTCTACAGGCCTCACCATCTACAGTGTCTACAGGCCTCTCTATCTACAGTGTCTACAGGCCTCTCCATCTACAGTGTCTACAGGCCTCTCCATCTACAGTGTCTACAGGCCTCTCAATCTACAGTGTCTACAGGCCTCTCCATCTACAGTGTCTACAGACCTCTCCATCTACAGTGTCTACAGGCCTCTCTATCTACAGTGTCTACAGGCCTCTCCATCTACAGTGTCTACAGGCCTCTCCATCTACAGTGTCTACAGGCCTCTCCATCTACAGTGTCTACAGGCCTCATCATCTACAGTGTCTACAGGCCTTATCATTTACAGTGTCTACAGGTCTCATCATCTACAGTGTCTACAGGCCTCTCCATCTACAGTGTCTACAGGCCTCTCCATCTACAGAGTCTACAGGCCTCTCCATCTACAGTGTCTACAGGCCTCTCCATCTACAGTGTCTACAGGCCTCTCCATCTCGTGCGCGGACAAAATGCCTAACGGACAAAATGCCTAAAATGCGTTTATACTTATTTCAAATATTGAAGTTGTGGACCAAATTTTTAAATAAGTTAGACCAAGTGGAAACAAAGAGTTTTGTGTCAGAGATAGTTTACTAAATCACTTTCACATTGAATATGAACATTTGTAACTCAGCGTGCTTAGTATAAACACTCTCTTATTTCATCTCACTGTGTTTGTGATTTATCACTAAAGTGTTTACTCTATTTATCAAATTGCTCTAAAAAATAATCTTCCTACATCTTACCATTTGTATTGGAAATCTATAATCATCTTATTCTATTTTCATTTTTTTTAATATTGTTTATTCTTTTAGATAGCTATAATCATCTTCAATCTATAGTGATGTTTATAGTTGCTTTTGATGTTCTAAAGCAAGTTAAGTAATTTCAATGTTTATATAAGTTAGTACTGACATGCAATTAACTACTCTACTTATAAAAAATGCCGCCGATATTTGTTTTATTCAACTACCTTTATAGTAGTAGAAGTTCCGATGGAAAAAATCTGTATTCTTTATTAGATGTAACTGGGACGTAGTATACATTTTTTTCTTATGTTTTACAGAAATTAAGAAAAATATTATTTGATGTTCAATTATGATAAGTTATATTACAGTATAATGTATTCTGTTCTTTATTTACCAATAATCAATCCATTACAGATATCACTTCAATGTTTTCTATTCTGCCCTTTTATTTAAATATGGAGTTATTCTTTTATTTACTTGGCAACATTCTTTTACGTCATTATTTTACAATTTCCAATTTTTTGTTCATATATTTTGTACATTAGGCATTTTGTCCGTTAGGCATTTTGTCCGTTAGACATTTTGTCCTTCAGGCATTTTGTCCGTTAGGCATTTTGTCCGTTAGGCATTTTGTCCGTTAGGCATTCTGTCCGTTAGGTATTTTGTCCGTTAGGCATTTTTTCCGTAGGCATTATGTCCTAGTACCCTCCATCTACAGTGTTTACAGGCCTCTCCATCTACAGTGTATACAGGCCTCTCTATCTACAGTGTCTACAGGCCTCATCATCTACATTTAATAACACTAGCGTAGCTGATGCAGCTAATGACCACTTCAGTGCAGTCAGATGGTCGTCGCCTATTACCTATAATAAAATAAAATATTATAGGAATGTATGGTTAGCAGAATCTATGATACATTGTCAGTCTTATTTTTGACGCTCTCGCGTGTGTACGTTGGGTGTGTCGTCTGCTACTCTGGACTTCAAAAATTTCCGGCTTTCAGATAAGTCATTTATTTTGGTGTTTGTTTGTTACAGATTATAACATTACTCTTACTGGTACGTAATTTAAATTTAATTAAGATTAAGGCTTAAGTTATAAGATCACTATGGATAATAGCGAAAGCTTTACTATTGAGGCCATACCCAATTGCGAGGGAAATCCTAATATGTCTATCATCAATGCGTATATGAAAGCAATTCTTTCCGAATCTAAACGAAATTCCTCTGCCATTGCCGACTTGGGTAAGAAGTATGGTAATCTGAAAAGAGTGATTAGTAAACGCAAGCGTGATTCCTCTTCCGACTCTGAGGAAGATATAAATACGACCAGGACTGTCTACCTTAATAATCCTCAAAAGAAAGCCAAAAAGGGTAGTACCATGATTAAGAACCCTGGCTTTGTTGGGACTCAGCGTAAAGATAACCTGAAGGAGATTCTTGTAGCTGAGCCCATTATTAATACTGTAGCAGTGTCTCAGCGCGAAGTTACCCCTTTAAGGGAGGATCTTGAAGCTGAGCCTGACTCTTTCATATTTGATTTAAATGCTAATATTGATGACAGTGATGATGATATTCCTTTAAATCAGCTTATGGCTATGGCAGAGCCGGAAGAGAATTTTGAGCAAATGTTGAGACCTGTGTCTATTTCTCCGGTAACTTCCACTAGATCTGGCCATTTAGCTGAAACAGGTAAAGTGTTCCTAGAGATCTCTTATTCTGTTCATAGTAAAATTAATTCAAATTGTTCTTAGAGAATATCCCAAATATCTCCCATGTTCTGCAGACTGGAGATCTGGTAGTGCCCAACCAGCCGGGCCTTCCTCAATGGTAATGGTTGACGTTGATCCTGAAAACGATGTTGGGAACTTCTCTGGTTCTGAAGAAATTGAGATCCCGATTTTAGCTGCAAGGCCTACCCATAGTTGGGAGGCACCTAAGAGATCTTTCGAGTGGTTCAAACGAATTGCAGACTCTGAATTGTCTGAAGCTGATTTAGAGAACTTCATGAAGGACTTCATTCCATCTAAGGAGATCAGCAATCACTTTGAACCACCTAAACTTCCAAATGCCATTTGGAATCGCATAAAAGGACAGAGCTTTAGCTCAGACGAATTTCTGAAGCAAAGGAGCATAATGAAGAGCCAGAAATTTCAAACCAGTGCTATTATGCCCTTACTCTCTGTATTAGAGTCTCTAAAGCCTTCCGATCCAAATCAAAAACTAGTAGCCTCGGCTATTCAAATGGTTTGCTCTTCTAATCTGCAGCTCACTCGATTCAGAAGAACTAGTGTGGCTAAATTCGTTAAAAGTGAATTAAGACAACCACTATTCTCACAACCTGTAACGCACCTTCACATGTTCGGTGCTGATGAGAATGAATCGGCCGAAAAGGTTATCAAGACTCAAGCAACTTCATTCAACAAAGTTCTCAATAACCCTGCAGCAGCTAGGCCTAAATCTTTCAAACCTAACCTTTCATCTCACAATTCGATTCTTCCATCCAATGAAATCTCTCATCCTTATGCCCCTGCTAGTTCATCCAGAAACTATAATGCTAATCCTAGACCCTCTACTTCTCGCACTACTATGCAGCCGCAACCAGCTATGTCTGGATCTAGAAACTGGCATCAAGGCAATACCCAGCAGCCCTTTCGTGCTAGCTATAGAGGAAGAGGTAGATACAGTCGTAACAGAGGCTTCCGTAGAGCTGGAACCCACCAATAGTTCTGTTGCTACTTCTGGGGTCCTCAGTAGGTATTTATCTGAATGGAGTAAAATTACATCTAATTGTTTCATTTTAAGAATTATATCCGAAGGCTATAAAATACAATTCATTGAAAATCCTAGTTTACCATCTCAAGAAATTAATGCAAATAAAAATAGAATTACTCATCCTGCAATTCATGAACAAATTCAAAATTTCTTATCTTCTGGTGCAATATCACAAATTCCATTTTCTTCTGATCTCATTTTATCTAGAGTTTTCACTGTTAAGAAATCCAATGGAAAAGATAGAATGATCATTGACCTTTCCAAATTAAATAATCAAATTGCTAAAGTGTCTTTCAAAATGGAATCTCATACTAAGCTTATTGAACTAATTGATAGTAATGACTTCATGGCATCTATAGATTTGGCTGATGCATTCTTTCATGTTTCTCTTCACCCTTCCCATAGGAAGTACGTTGCCTTCGAATGGGAAGGTAACTTCTATCATTTCAATGTTTTACCATTTGGTCTCACTAGCTCCCCTAGAATATTTTCAAAAGTCCTAAAACCAGTGATCATATTTCTTAGAGCTCAAGGTATGAAGATTTCTTTTTATTTGGACGATATTTTCATTTCTAATTCATCATCTGCCAATTTAGAAAGTGATATTAGCCTTACCATTAAACTGTTATCTTCACTTGGCTTTTCTCCAAATTTCCAGAAATCCAATCTTTGTCCCTCTAGAATTATGGATCACTTAGGTTTCTCTTGGAATTCTATAGACATGTCTGTTTCAGTCCCTTCTGAGAAACTAGAAAAAGTTAAACTTCAAGCACAGAATATTTTGAATGACTCTCCTACCATCAGAGAAGTTTCTTCCTTTTTGGGGAGATTAGTAAGCATGAAATCGGGTTTTCCTTATGCCCCTTTGTATTATCGTAATCTTCAATTTCAACTTTCTAAATCAATTAAACCAGATACTAAATGGGATAGTAAGATTAATCTGAACTCGGACTCATTTAAAGATGTTAGCTGGTGGACCTCTTGTTCATTTCCTTTAGTTCCTTATTCTATTAAGCTCTTTAAAGAAGATTTTATTTTGCATACTGATGCTTCTAATTCAGGCTGGGGGGGACAACTTAGCTCTGGCTCAGCTACCTCAGGCACCTGGTCTGATGAGGAATCATCACAGCATATCAACTTTTTGGAATTAAAAGCTGTTTTACTTTGCATTCAATCCTTTATTTCTGAATTGAGAGGTTCATCTGTTAAAATATTCTCGGATAATACAACTACTGTCTTCTATATCAATAAAATGGGAGGAACTCATTCCAAAATACTCTGTTCACTAGCATTAGACTTATGGCATTTCTTATTGAAGCACAATAGTAGATGCATAGCCATTCACATTCCTGGTAAAAATAATACCATTGCTGATGCTCACTCTAGGAATGATCTAGACAGACATGATTATGGAATAAGTAGTGAAGCCTTCAACTTTATTCGCCAAAGTATCCCTTTCTTACCAAATTTTGATTTATTTGCTTCTAGACTGAATCATAAACTTCCTAACTATGCTTCTAAATTCTTGGACCCATTCTCTTCCAAGGTGGATGCTTTCTCCTTCTCTTGGGAAAATGGTTACTATATGTTTCCCCCCATTCCTCTGATTTCTAGAACCATTCAAAAATTCCAATCTGATAAACTTGACAATTCAATTCTGATAACTCCAGCTTGGCCAGGCTTATTATGTCTTCCTATTATTCTCTCTTCTCTGTTTTCCAATCCTATTTTCATTCATTCATCTTACCTCGTAGGTCAACCTCCAACCCGCCACAGATTTCATCTAATGGGTTGGCCTATCTCCACCAATGCTCTAAAGGTAGAGGCCTATCAGAAGCAACTTACAAAGCAATGTCTTCCAGTGTCCAAAAATCAACATTGGCAACATATGGAAGATACTCGTCAAAGTTTTTTAAATTTGTTGCAACAGAGAGGTCACAAGATCATTTCTCTGTTGCCTTAGTTTGTGATTTTCTTTTAAAATTATTTAATAATGGAACTAGTACTAGTTCACTGGTAATAGCAAAGAGTGCTTTAAATTTCTTTTCGTTAAATTCTTTAAACTCTGAAGAATTGATTTTTTCTCGTTTGTTTAAGTTCTTTTATAAGAGTAGACCTCTTCGTCCTAGGTATTTTACCTATTGGCCTGTTTCAAAATTGTTAATGTTCCTTGCTAAGTGGCACCCTATAAATAATTTGTCTCTTAAACAATTAACCTTAAAAACTCTTGCTCTGATTGCCCTTTCATCATCTGATAGAGGCCAAACTCTTCATCTCATGAATATTGAGAATGCGCTAATTAATGACGATGGCATCACATTTGTTATTTTTGATAGACTAAAAAACTCAAGGAAGGTGGTCAAACCCAAAGAGGTTAAATGTGTCAATACGGATGACCCTTCCTTGAATGTTGCTGACTATGTCACTGCCTATATGACTAAGACCCTGAAACTGAGAATAAAAGAGGTAAATAAGGGAAATCCTAAACCTACTCAATTATTTCTCTCATGGGCAACAGAGAAGCCCGTCACCAAGCAAACCTTATCTCGCTGGTTGAAATCTGTTCTTGGCCTTGCTGGTATTGATACCGAACAGTTCTCCGCTCACTCATATAGAGGTGCTGGTCTTTCTGCTGCTCAGACTAAGGGTGTTCTTATTGAAAAAATTATGACTCATGGTGATTGGAAAGATGCTTCTACTTTCAAATCCCATTATTCAGCTCCATGCGAGACTTCTCCCATTGGTCAGATTATCCTGAATCACTTCAATAAATAATATGAGTTGAGTTTATTTTGCACTTTAATTTCATTGGGTAATTTTGTGTTCGGAACATAATATTTGTTAGGTATATATAAATATTAAATAAGGATGAAAATTCATCATAAAGATTCAATTTTATATATTATATTTTCATTCCTCTAAGGATCTATGTTTGAAAATTTATGAATAGAGTTATGTAACTTTATTTATTGATATTCAGCTTTTCAGTCTTAGCTGCATCAGCTACGCTAGTGTTATTAAATTGTAAGTTATGCTAGGGTTAGGTACTAACCTGTTCTGAAGCATAACATCAATTTGAAGACACAGCGTAGCTGATGAGATGCTTCCTCTCCCACCTCCCAATATCAATAACTTTTTGGGAAAAATAAGACTGACAATGTATCATAGATTCTACTAACCATACATTCCTATAATATTTTATTTTATTATAGGTAATAGGCGACGACCATCTGACTGCACTGAAGTGGTCATTAGCTGCATCAGCTACGCTGTGTCTTCAAATTGATGTTATGCTTCAGAACAGGTTAGTACCTAACCCTAGCATAACTTACAATTGTCTCAACATTCATTTTTAGTTACTTTATGTTTTTGTCAGTTATTAATCGTCAGTTGTTTTAATTCTTTGCGAAATATTTTCATGCTTGTTGTAACTCGCTTCCATTCAAGTTATTCTTTGTGAAACTTTAGTACGAAATAATAAAGTTTGTTGTCAAGTCTAAAGGGAAATTTGTTCTTAAAGGCAGAACATGAACTAAAATATAGAGGAAAAAAACATAGGGTAAGGAATAGTTCAAATATAATTTCATGGTTATATCGAAAATAATTAGCTACATAATTAGTATGTCTAATAGCATTATTTGAATGAATTCTTATAATGCATCTTAATTGTATCTACATATTGCTTGCATCATAAAATAATAAATTTAGAAATCATTGATATTCCTAATTCAGTTAACCGTGTCCGGCAATTGAGCATTTACCCTAAGAAATAGAGCACTATTTTCTTTTAAATGTTTTCCTTAACGAAGTCACGTAAACAGACTCTTCATTTTCCTCTCAAATTTATGGTTTGTTTATTAGTTTCCCAGACTCGAACAGAAATAAGTTTTACAATTCTTGAAGGAAAATGCTGACTTCTTACAGGAACATCCAGGAATTATTTTGTTATATTTTTTGAGCGATCAGGTTAAAGGTCAATAATGAGCGGCGGCTAAGGTATGCGCTCTATGAGTGATCGTGATATAGATACAGATACAAGAGTTATATGCGTATATAGGATACTAAGGAGCAGTTACGAAGTGTATCTAGGATACTAAGGAGCAGTTACGAAGTGTATCTAGGATACTAAGAAGCAGTTACGAAGTGTATCTAGGATACTAAGAAGCAGTTACGAAGTGTATCTAGGATACTAAGAAGCAGTTACGAAGTGTATCTGGGATACTAAGAAGCAGTTACGAAGTGTATCTAGGATACTAAGAAGCAGTTACGAAGTGTATCTAGGATACTAAGAAGCAGTTACAAAGTGTATCTAGTATACTAAGAAGCAGTTACGAAGTGTTTCTCTCTCATTTCGAGTCTAAATTGCAAATTAATTTTTCAAAGAGATCCGTGATTGCCACTTTCTGGTTGATGGTTGCCTTTTTGGTGAGTGCAGTTACTAGGGTGTGATTGGTGAGTGCAGTTACTAGGGTGTGATTGGTGAGTGCAGTTACTAGGGTGTGATTGGTGAGTGCAGTTACTAAGGTGTGATTGGTGAGTGCAGTTACTAGGGTGTGATTGGTGAGTGCAGTTACTAGGGTGTGATTGGTGAGTGCAGTTACTAGGGTGTGATTGGTGAGTGCAGTTACTAGGGTGTGATTGGTGAGTGCAGTTACTAGGGTGTGATTGGTGAGTGCAGTTACTAGGGTGTGATTGGTGAGTGCAGTTACTAGGGTGTGATTGGTGAGTGCAGTTACTAAGGTGTGATTGGTGAGTGCAGTTACTAGGGTGCGATTGGTGAGTGCAGTTACTATAAGGGTGTGATTGGTGAGTGCAGTTACTAGGGTGTGATTGGTGAGTGCAGTTACTAGGGTGTGATTGGTGAGTGCAGTTACTAGGGTGTGATTGGTGAGTGCAGTTACTAGGGTGTGATTGGTGAGTGCAGTTACTAGGGTGTGATTGGTGAGTGCAGTTACTAGGGTGTGATTGGTGAGTGCAGTTACTAGGGTGTGATTGGTGAGTGCAGTTACTAGGGTGTGATTGGTGAGTGCAGTTACTAGGGTGTGATTGGTGAGTGCAGTTACTAGGGTGTGATTGGTGAGTGCAGTTACTAGGGTGTGATTGGTGAGTGCAGTTACTAGGGTGTGATTGGTGAGTGCAGTTACTAGAGTATATTTTGTACGCAAAAAAAGTGTATTCAAGATACTGATTCCAAAGATATTCGTATCTAATATACTGTAGATCTATCCAATACATGTGTTTATATCTAGGATACTAAATATTTAGCCATTGTGTTCGTATCTAGGATACGGTATGGCTATTCGATACCTCACACCTCTATCGGAAAAATCATCTCGTTCGAATGCCCCAAGTTATGACGTCATAACTCAATGTCTTTGCAACACCAAATGGCATATTCACGGCGTGGTTCATTGCAACTAAATGTTTATTGTGCAGAAAGAACGGATATCTTTCCGCTCAATGTAGAATTGGCATACTATCGTGAAAAGAAGTTTGGTACAATCTTCAATAAGTATTCATTGTAAACACGTTAATAGTTCTATTCAGTCAGTTCTACATGCACTTTCTTCATTAATGAACTGTTTCTTAAATTAAATAGATAAATATCTGTGAAGAAATACATGTTATGAACATGTAACCAGTTCATTATCATTGAAAGAGCGATGGTTCTTTATCACTTAGGAAGGAATCGCTTCACTTTTGTTTACAGGGCATATCACTCACTAATAGAGGATTTGAATCCGTAATTGAATCAGGATTTCGTTTGGTAACCGGCGAAAAACAAGGGATTTGTACGTAATTCGATTACCCCCTGCAATATTCTAACAACAGACATTACGAACAGTGTTAGAGCTGTAACTGAAAAGAGATTTCGACCACGGAAAGTCATTATAGTAGAGCAGGCAAAAGATAAGCAATGATTGACAGATTTTCTTATTGAAGCCTATGCCATTCCTTCTAGATTTATATAATAGTATCTGTCTTAAAAGAAGCAATAATTTCTTTCATATTTGACACTGAAAAAACTTGAAAATTTCAATCATATTATTCTTGATAAGGTCTTTGAGCTTATCAAAAGTAATATAAGGATATCCATGGCATTCTTCAATATGAATCTTGTTTGAATGGCTTAGAGCTGAGGGAAAATATCACCATGGCTTAGAAATTCTGAGTTAGTTTATTGGTAATAGAAGAATATAAGACATTTGTGATGCTTTATTCTCACGGAGAGTAGCCGTAACTGCAGGTGTGTTCGCATGATCGAACAGGTAATCTACGCACGAGTCTACCACTCGGCTTCCTCGGATTGATGGAAGTAATCATCAGAGGCAGAGTGAACGGAAAAATAGCAAAAGAGGGGAATAAAAAAGTTCGGCGAGGAAGTTACGACCTTTCGGACGACTCGCTCTCAATGAAATTCAAAAGGACGGAACAGAAATACCTGATATCAGCGCTCTTCATCTTTGTGAAATGAAAAATAGAATATGTTTCTCCAAAAGAATCTAAAATAGTTCCATTCTTTGAAAATGATCGGAAATAGTTTTAGAATAAATTACGAACCTCAAAAATCGAATCATCCAAAAGCTATTTTCGCGTCTTGCGAGACGATAAAATGGAACCTGTAGCAAATTGTCTACGGAGAGTAATTTCAGATCCACCTACCAGGCCTGAGGATGAGTTTGTGTTCAGGTCTATAAAGGGGGGGGGGGGGTGGGCCTATCAAGGGGGGATAGGCCTAAGCCACACTGATCGGAATATAACGAGACTAGGCCTAAGAAGGTGAGGTGAATAAAATATGATGGGGCTACAGCAGACAGCATAGAAACATGAATAATGCATAACTAACTCTGTTTAGTCTTGTAGCTTTGAAAATAATGAACCCACTCCATGAAGATATTTTCATTTCAATCTGTGGTTTAGGAACATGAACTGAAAAAAGAAAATGGGTTATTCTATCAATACGACTTAATTCAATATTTTCCTTCAATTTTCAAAAGAAAATTATTACCCTTTTAATTATTACCCTTTTCATTTGATAATTAAAATAAAACTAATAAATCTGGAGAATAGAGACATAAAATTCAATGAAAAGAGACATTTGTGAGCTTTTTCTTCAATTGACTACTAAAATGATAAAAGTCTCTAGCAAATAGTGGGATATCACTTCAATTTCCAAATGAAGAAAAACTCAAATGTTCTCTTTTCAATGAAATTACTCTCAATACTCTAGGGTTATTAGATTTTGTTTAATTAACAAATGAAAAGGGTTAGATGCTTATGAATCACCCTGTACGTAGAATGAACTACTGCAACAATATAAAGATTAGTTTTACACTTTTGTTAACAGTTCAAGTAACTTGCCCGAAAACAATTGCTCGAAAAACATTTGCTTGAAAACAATTTCGCGAAAAACGATTGCTCGAATGGAAAAATGTTCGAAACACAGGTGCTCGAACGAACAATAATGTGATCGAATGATCAAAAGGGGAAGTACAATGGGCATACCATTGGTTTTGGTAGGTCATTTTTTTTATTCAAACCACTTAAAGTATACATTTTGTCACTATCCTAACAAAGAAAGGTTGGCCTACTGTATCTAAAGCTACTCCGTGAATGCAGTCACTTACCATGCAATGTGACGAAAAGGGACACAAGCACCGGTGACTGCACTCACGGATGGAAGTGTAAAATGAAGAGCTGATAGTAAATGAAGCCTTCGAGCTTACCTAACTCGAAATCTGAGAGGAAAATGAAGAGGTGATAGTAAATGAAGCCCTCGAGCTTACCTAACTTGAAATCTGAGAGGAAAATTAAGAGGTGATAGTAAAGGATAAAATGAAGTCTACGAGCCTACCTAATACAAAATCTAAGACCTCTTAGTTGAAGAGCATAACCCTAGCGCTATCCTCTAAAACTGCAAGTAGCGTTACAAAATGATAAACATGGTAAAAATACTATACGAAACCTACTTCAAATTGTATCAGTTGGGGATTTGACAGACATTTGCCTACAAATTGCTAGGGTTGGAGAGATAGTAACCAAATGAAGTCAGCTCTCCTTAACCTAATAAATATAAACAAGTTAAGGTGTCCCGATGTAATTTCCATGGCAATTTCTCTGCCCAAATTGAAGATATGGAAAGCACTGAGTGTGTGCGTGTGTGTGTGTACTGCACGCTACCTTCCATGTCACTCTTGGGGAAAAAAACACTCTGCCTCACGCTTAATTTGGGGCAAATTTAAACTATTTTACAGAACCTTTGAAACGTTTAAAGGTTTTTGTACGCTTTTGAAGAAACACCAAATTAAATTCTGTAAACTTTATTTTACAGAACGTTTGTAATATTTGGAGTTTTTTTGTACTATTTTGAAGAAATAGAATTTTCTATATTACAGATCATTTCATATTCTTTATTAAATTTAATGTTTAATAAAACAAAATAATGTTAGTGAACACTAGCTATTAATATAATTTTAATGAAATTATTATAATATATTAAAGAAGTGGTGTTTGAAAGTAACAAAGCAATTCAATAGAAATAATGCAAACTCTATTAAGTGATAAAAGCATTTCCTTACTCTTACAGTTAATTCACTTATTCAATAACTACATTAACTATAAGAATTAGAATCTATAGAGGGTAAGTAATGAATTAACATACAGCTCCACATCTTCGATCATATAAGAAAGACAATATAATGAATATTATTTCCCTTTTATTTGACCATATTTAGCATTAGAAATGAAGGAGAGTTTGAGTAAATTCCCCTGTAGAACTAAAGAGAAGATGTGTCTGCAATTGACTCGCATATTCTTTCCTCTGACTACACAAAGAAAAATCAAACCACTGTAGACTTTCTCTAGAAAATAAAATTTTGAATGTACAATAAATAAAAGACTCAGAAAAACACATCCGCTGTTTCTCTATAAAATACGAGACAACGAAGAAAAAGAATCTCTTTGAGAATTTCGTTTCTGAACATCTGGTGAAAATTGCTAGAGGCAAAATGAAGCCTTTTATCAGAGCACAGAGAGCACTTTTATCAGAGCACAGAGAGCACTTTTATCAGAGCACAGAGAGCACTTTTATCAGAGCACAGAGAGCACTTTTATCAGAGCATAGAGAGCACTTTTATCAGAGCACAGAGAGCACTTTTATCAGAGCACAGAGAGCACTTTTATCAGAGCACAGAGAGCACTTTTATCAGAGCATAGAGAGCAGTTTTATCAGAGCACAGAGAGCACTTTTATCAGAGCACAGAGAGCACTTTTATCAGAGCACAGAGAGCACTTTTATCAGAGCATAGAGAGCAGTTTTATCAGAGCACAGAGAGCACTTTTATCAGAGCACAGAGAGCACTTTTATCAGAGCACAGAGAGCACTTTTATCAGAGCACAGAGAGCACTTTTATCAGAGCATAGAGAGCAGTTTTATCAGAGCACAGAGAGCACTTTTATCAGAGCACAGAGAGCACTTTTATCAGAGCACAGAGAGCAATTTTATCAGAGCACAGAGAGCAATTTTATCCTAACACAGAGAGCACTTTTATCAGAACACAGGGAGCACTTTTATCATAACACAGGGAGCACTTTTATCAAAACACAGGGAGCACTTTTATCAAAACACAGAGAGCACTTTTATCAGAGCCCACAGAGCACCTTGAACACAGAGAGCACCTTGTACACAGAGAGCACCTTGTACACAGAGAGCACCTTGTACACAGAGAGCACCTTGTACACAGAGAGCACCTTGTACACAGAGAGCACCTTGTACACAGAGAGCACCTTGTACACAGAGAGCACTTCACACAACGCGTCTTGCAACGCTATCATCACTTTATGTACAACGCACTCACTTCTTTTAATTCACTTTAAACTGCAAGCAAATTCCAATGTAACTAGAAATCTATTTCGTTTTTTCAAATAAACTGAAAAAATTGAACGTTTCTAATAGGAGAGAATTTCGTCTCCATTAGCTATAGACTAAAATCACTACCTTCGCCAAATTATGCAAGTTTATGTTTTGATCGACATTATCTAATTGTAATCTCATCACAAATTATTGGTAATCTTTTTATTCGCATAAATAAAAAAATATTCAACCAAATTGCCTGAAATTTTGTGGGACGATTGGTCAGTCATTGTCAAGGAACCATTTGATTAGATATTGGGAGCAATCAGGTCAAAGGTCAAGGTCATTTAAAACTCTAAAACTATCCCATAGGTGCGGCGAATGTATGCGCTCTACTAGTGCCTGTTCTACTTTGCACAATGTTGGTGAGTTAAGAAATAAGCTGAAGCTAATTTGAAGTCAGTCAGAAACTGATGCACTGGGCAATAAAACACAGATTTCAATTAAAACTTCAGAGGCAAGCATCGCAGTACTTTGCACTCAATTTGTTCGAGTGCATCTCATCTGAAATGCAGTCAATTAAGTGCAATGAGATAAGTATACAAACATACATAAGTGAAAAATATATATGAACATGCATGTATTTAAAAGCGTGACAAATATGAACATGCATATTCATATCATTACATATATAAGTGGAGTGATGCATTTAATTAAAAAGCAATTTAATCACTTAATTAAAAATGAGGATATTATTAATAATATTAATAATAAATATTCAAAGGAACTAATTTCTAACAAGTCAATTTATTTAAATCGGATGAAATAGAAGGAATTCTTTGGATTTTTGAATTCAGTTAATAATGCTGACAGTTCTGAACAAAAAAACTGCTATTGCAAATGTACAGGGTTTTCTCTATGTTTCATATCTCCCACAGCACAAAGTACAGCATATCATGGCTATCACAACATTTAGGAGAGATATTCGAGCTTTTTCGCAGATCTCCTATCATTAGTACAAATCTTCTCAGCTCTATCCACTGATCTTAAGAGAAGTAACGATTTATCGTAGACTCTGGCCACCATTAACACCAGATATCGTTATAGTGACCATTTATCGAAGGGACTGCCCCCCTTAACCACAGATGCGCCCCCCTTAAGCACAGTTGCCCCCCTGGCCCCCTCTCATTAACAGGGTGGTCCTGAGAAGAGGTTAGTGTTGGAATTAACGAAGCAGAGAAAGAACAGCGCCATGATTGCACCACACTTCAAATGAGTACAGCACTCTAAGACAAAATGAAATGGGGTGAATAGAGTGAGTACAGCGTGAATAGAGTGAGTACAGTGTGAATAGAGTGAGTACAGTGTGAATAGAGTGAGTACAGTGTGAATAGAGTGAGTACAGCGTGAATAGAGTGAGTACAGAGTGAATAGAGTGAGTATGGTGTGAATAGAGTGAGTATGGTGTGAATAGAGTGAGTATAGTGTGAATAGAGTCACTGCAAGAATAGCTTCAGTGACTGTATGTACTTATTTATCGGTATATTTCAGCCCAATTGAACAGGCTTTTGAAATTTAAAACACACTAATTTTTCATATACTACATTTCACATTAAACTTGATATTAAATAAGAAAGATGCGAACTAAAATGAATTATTTTCCAATTGTATTGAAAAGTGAAAATGCTTCAATTGAAATATGTTCATATCGCATCGTAATAGGAGACTGAAGAGAAGAGAGAATTCAAAGTACTAAAAGAAAGATAAACATACTGCAGGCACTATTTAATTAGTTACTATACTTTGTGAGAGCATTTTCTTCATAAAATCTCACAATGTACCTTTGCAGGAAATAAAGCAATACGATATACAATCGAGGCATTACTTTATATGCATATCAATTTATTAAATGACCAT
>CANNZV010002049.1:0-115997 GCA_947561585.1 Caprella mutica | reverse complement strand
CTGTTAGACGGTTCAAAAATTGACATTGGTGAATAGCAAAATTTCCCAACAGAAAATGTCACCTTTCAGTGTACATACAAGGAAGTGAGTATTTCTCTTAGCCTACATTCTACGATAGACTTAATGTACAAACCTACTCACTTTATCAACTAGAATGACAGTCTATCTCGGCAATATCAGAGGATATAAAAACTGAAAAGCCTATAATACTGATTACATATTGATGTATGGATTTAGTGTCCAAGCTATGGATTTAACGACACGCGTGTTGTATGAAAATGATACCTACCACCGGGGTACAACTGGCATGATTAATGCCCTGCTTACTAGGCAACGTACTGGCATGACTGATGAGCAGTCGTTATTTGGAAATGAAATGGCAAGGTGTGACCTTGAAGAGAAAGTATCTACTGTGACATTTGGGAGATGACCTTGACAGACGTGAGTAAAATTAGCAACGAGAGCACAGGAATGGGAAGAGAGCGACGAAAGCAGAGAAAAGAGAGAGAAGCGACCTTAAACTATAGCTCCATGAAAAGTTTTTTTTATCACAGTTTACCGATTTCACAATTCCATAAAGAGCACACAACAACAAATTTAGGAGATTTGAAAAATATCTCATTAGGGAAATTAGAATCATCACAGTGACTCTTTTCTCTGATAGTACATCATCACAGTGACTCTTTTCTCTGATAGTACATCATCACAGTGACTCTTTTCTCTGATAGTACATCATCACAGTGACTCTTTTCTCTGATAGTACATCATCACAGTGACTCTTTTCTCTGATAGTACATCATCACAGTGACTGTTTTCTCTGATAGTACATCATCACAGTGACTCTTTTCACTGATAGTACATCATCACAGTGACTCTTTTCTCTGATAGTACATCATCACAGTGACTCTTTTCTCTGATAGTGCATCATCACAGTGACTCTTTTCTCTGATAGTACATCATCACAGTGACTCTTTTCTCTGATAGTACATCTTCACAGGGACTCTTTTCTCTGATAGTACATCATCACAGTGACTCTTTTCTCTGATAGTACATCATCACAGTGACTCTTTTCTCTGATAGTACATCTTCACAGGGACTCTTTTCTCTGATAGTACATAATCGCAGTGACTCTTTTCTCTGATAGTACATCATCACAGTGACTCTTTTCTCTGATAGTACATCTTCACAGGGACTCTTTTCTCTGATAGTACATCTTCACAGGGACTCTTTTCTCTGATAGTACATCATCACAGTGACTCTTTTCTCTGATAGTACATCATCAAAGTGACTCTTTTCACTGATAGTAAATCATCACAGTGACTTTTTTTCTCTGACAGTATAACATCATTAGGTTTGTGACAACTGACAATATGCATTTCAAAATATGCAGTATATGCACTGGGGAATATACTGCATATGCAACAGGTTTTATGCCTTTTGAGAAAACGCATATGCATCACAGTGACACACCACACAATAAGTTGTGACACAAACAGGTACGTCATAAATAGCTATCTGTGTCGGAACAAAACACCTATTCAAGTGTCATTTTGGCGCTCTTCATCTTACTGTGTCAATATGAAACTCTGATTGATCTCTATAAGTGTCGGTTTTGAAACAATACGTGTGTTGATACGACACATTATAATCTGTCATATCGGCACACTCTTTTCTCTCGGTTTATACATTACTAAATGAAATTAACTGAATACTCTAATTCCTTACTCAGAAATAAATTTGGCTTTCAAATCATTTAATAAATAGGATAGGTACTACAATGATACAATAACTACAAATTGAAATTGAATTTCTTCTGCGAAGCTCCCCTCGTGACGTCATAGAGGATGGTATTGTATATCAAATTGTTGTCACTTGTGTAGGCGTATAGCAAATTCATTTTGAAAGTATCAACTGTCATAGTTTCTTTTTATTTATTTAGGTAATATTTTGCAATCAGAAAAATGGTAAATAAGATTTAATTAACATAAATATTAATAAATAATCCTTATTTAATTGAATTATTTTTCCATTGGTTCAAAAATAGTATTAGTGTTTTCTATTCATCTTTTTAATAATATATCCAATAATGCCCCATGTCAGATTTTAAATTTTAAATTGTTTATAAAGAATACTGTAGGAATAAATATATTGATTAATTTTAAGCTAACCCACTGCATCGTTCTTTTTATTTTTAGCTAGTTTAGTACTTTTATCATTTTTAATTTAGATTGATGTACGTATATATTTAATGTTCCACAAGTTTGTAACTTTTCTGGATCTGAATAAATAAAAAAATATATATATAATAAAGAGTCTCAGATAGAATTTTTTAAGTTATTTGACATGATTTGGTGCAATTATGAACATCAAGGGGGAAATGAAATGAAGAAATAACAGCTCTTAAATGTATTTCAACCGGACGCAATGAGAGTGCGTGACGAACAAACTAACAAACAAAAACACAATACCATAATAGAAAATTTCCCTGACGAAAACTTATCATGGTGACTGTTGATAGAATTTATAACCCCGTGAATTAATATATTTTACAGGTCATATATTTATATAGGTAGATCACATAAATATAACTTTGGTGGTTTTTTACCTCGAAATAGCAAGGTTATTATATCATGCTATATTGCCGTACTAAATACATGTAAATATACGAAATGAAAATAATTTTAAGTAGGTAAATATGTATTTTAGACAAAATTGGATGACAAATTCGTTATTCTCGTGAAATACTTTATGTGAATGTCATGAAAATGGTATGTAATAAGCTGTAATTATATATCATTAACTAGGCATAAACAAAATAGCATGGTATTGCCTCACTTCTGTCACGTCACAAAATACTCCCGCACGGTGGTAGGGGTAATTGGGGGTACTACCCCTCTAGTTTAGTGTAGCTATACATAATGATAAAGATTCATACCTACTAGCAATTTTATATTTAGTTATGTCAAATTTGAAATTATAAAATTTCAGGCTTCAACAATCTAGAGTTTATGGTTATTTTATTGAAATTTGGCTACAACAAATCAACCATAAATGAACGATCTAGATTCTAGTTACCTAGTATATTCATTCAATTTACACTTCAAAATACTTTTTGACTCAAGAATTATGAGATGCTGTTAAAGCTAGTAGAGTAGGTAGCACTGCTTCAACTGCGACAAACCATTATTTTAAATACTTAGCTGTATAGCCTACTTAAATGGCAGTACTTTTCGTATTGATATAATATATATAGACGCGTTTACTACAACAAATATTAGTATTAATACAACAAATATTAGTTATAGTGGAAAATGTGATATCGTTGTAATTTTAAACGTAACTTATACATGGTAAAATCTATTATAAACTATATCATATGCAATTAAAATACATTTATTCAGAAATAAAATAATTACTTAATCTACAGATTTCAAAGAAATCCTCTATCAATAGGTTTTAGGTAGGTGTACAAAACCTATACTAGATTCAAGATTGGGCTACCTACCTAGATGTAATTTCTTAAACGAAATATAATATAGATTAATAATGTGATATTGTGCATACTCTGCAAAATATTTCAAGAGCATAAAATATTCATGTGTGCATAAATGCAAACCGATAAATATTATGTGCAACTTGGTCACTTTGCAACATGAAACAGTCTACCACAGCTTCCCTATGCAGTTTTCTTCAGTGACCACTGCATAGAAAACGTTTTCAAATTATCTGTGGACTCCCTTAGATAAACTGCTAATAAATGCGTAAACTTAGTACCTAGATTTTATGAAAATGTTCATTAAAATCTAAAAAGTTCGTAGGTGGAATAATAAAAACACAAATATATCAGGAAATATATATAACAATTGGTATTTAGTAATTAGCTACTGTTAGTAATTGTCATTGATAAATAAATGAATTTATTTATTTTAAAAAGTTGTACCTACTCCTCTAAAATATGTAAACAAATAGCACGTATTTTACGGTATAAAATTTAATTAAGTAATTAAAAACACAATTATTTTAATTGAACAATTCAAGACTAAGGAACGGAATTCCAAATATTCCTGCTTGCTACATATGGCAGAGATAGGCATATAATATGTGACAATATAAAGAAAGGAATATGTTCTATATATTGTCACATCCCTAATAACCATCGATAACCAAAATCTAATGTAACTAGAGCTGATATTAATTATACATCTCACAACTCAATTTATGAAGCGCTGTTGCTGTTTGTGCTAAAATACCCATATGACTGCATATAACAGGGCTCCGCCCCCTTCTCCTTGTAGGTTTTGGCCGACCAATCAGAGAAAAGTCTGCGTTAGTGCCATATTTCAGAATACACAATATCCATACTGTACTTTTTCGATAGGAACTTAGGCAGTGGAGACAGTAACTCAAAAAACATATACGCTGTGTACGTATTCTTAGAAACAATATCTTTATTTACTATAACTTTAAAAACTTGTGAGTTAGAAATGCTATTTTAATAACCTATATCCAAAAAGTACTATATTCTAAAAATAATATACATTAAAAACTGTATTTAAAAAAAATTAGGTATAAATGCCTTAACCTTATAACACGATATCCTTAAAAATATATCGTTAAAATTACTATCGTTAATTGTAACTATTTATATAACCATATTCATTAATACCAGTATTTTAGAAAAAATATTTTATTCAAACGATAACCTAAAAACTCTTAGGCGTTGTTATCTATATTTTTAAAATCTTAGACGGAAGAATCATAACCTTCTTGGGCACACCGGTTTACAGGAGCATCTTAAGGAATTTGTTGAATTGTTTTCTGAGATGGCAGTTATTGGTGACGTCATGGAAGAGGAGGATCGAGTTATATGTTTGCTTGCAACGTTACCAGAGCGGTACTCAATTCTTGTTACTGCATTGGAAGCTTCTGAATAAGTTCCTTCTTGGGACACTGTAACTGAGAGACTCCTGCATGAGGAGAATAAGCTAACTGAGAAGAAAGAGAGTTCTTCAGGTGCTGCTGCATTAGTGTCCAAGCCACAAGAGTTCCAGAGATTCAAGAAAACTATGAAGTGTTTTGAATGTGGTAAAATTGGACACTTAAAGAAGAACTGCAGAGTATTCTTAGATAAGTGTAAGAAATCAAAAGGAGGTGAATCTAATTATTCTAATATTAAAGGTAATATTTCGAAATCAGATCAAGATGAGGTTACATTTATTGCTTCTTGTTATTCTTGTGTTAGTGATAAAATGAAGTGGATTATTGATTCTGGTGCTAGTCAGCATATGACAAATGATAAAGATAGCTATTTAGAATTGAAATCCTTGTCTGAGCCTTTGCATGTACAAATAGGAGATGGTAGATCACTTGAAGCTAAAGGCATAGGTAATGTAAATTTAAGATTGAATTTACCAAATGGTAAAATTAATAACTGTATAGTTAAATATGTCCTTTTCATTCCTGATTTGTCATGTAACCTTTTAAGTGTTAACAAGTTAGGTGAAGGAGGTAAAATTATTACTTTTAGTGATAAGGGATGTGAGATTCTAAATAGACATAATGATCTACTTGCTGTAGGAGATAGAATTGGAAATTTATATTATTTGGGTTCTAGTAATAAGATTAATAACATAACTTTTAAGAAACTTGAGGTCACAGCATTAATTGGGAATAAAAATAATGAACAGAGTAGCTTGTGGCATAAGAGATATTGTCATCTAGGGTATGATAATTTGCAAAAGCTAGTCAGTAACTGGTCTTGATTGCCAATTTACTGGTGAGAAAGAATTTTGTTCTAATTGTTGTGATGGAAAGAATCACAGGAGTCCATTTCCAACATTTGAAAGTCAAAACATTCAGAGAAAACCCTTAGAGTTAATTCATTCTGATATTTGTGGCAAAATTTCTCCAGCGTCTATTGGTGGAGCTAATTACTTCTTAACGTTCACTGATGAGGCCACTAAATATTCTTGGGTATATTTTTTGAAATCCAAGGATGAATGTTTTGAAAAGTTCAAGGATTGGAAGACTCTTGTGGAAAAGCAGTTAGATAAAACTGTTAAAATTATCAGAACCGATAACGGAGGAGAATAATATGTATCTAATCAGTTTGAGAATTTCTTAAAAGATTCAGGAATCAAACATGAGAAAACGGTCCCTAAGACGCCAGAACAAAATGCTGTGGCTGAACGTTTAAATAGGTCTTTAGTTGAGAGTGTAAGATGCATGTTGTCTGATTCATTATTACCAAAAACCTTTTGGGCTGAAGCACTAGCTACTGCTGTTTATGTTAAGAATAGGAGCCCAGCAGCATCTTTGAAAGATTTGACTCCTTATGAAGCATTGTTAAACTTAAAGCCTTCTGTGAAACACTTTAAAACATTTGGAAGCATTTGTTATGCACATGTTCCTAAAGACGAGAGACAAAAGTTTGATCCTAAATCAAATAAATGTGTTTTTGTTGGATACTCGTCTGAAAGTAAAGCATATAGAGTATTTAACTTGAAGAAACAAAGAACTGTGCTTAGTAGAGACATTGTTGTAAATGAGAAAGAAAGATTAAATTCAGAAAAGGAGTCAAATATTTCAAGTCATGATAGAAATACAACTGTAGGTATTCCTATTACTAATTTTGATGTTATATTTAGTGATGTAGACAATGATGTATGTGATAATACTAATGTAAGAAGATCAGTTAGAGCTAGGAAGGATGTAGACCGATATGGTGAATGGGTTTATATGTCCAATAGCTTAAGTGATCCTTCTACTGTAGATGAGGCTCTAAATTCACCTGATAGTAAGTTTTGGGAGGAGGCAATGAATAAAGAAATGTCTTCTATTAGGGAAAATAATGTCTGTACTCTTGAAAAACTTCCTAGTGATAAGAAAGTCATTAAATGTAAATGGGTTTTCAAGAGGAAAATAGCGAGTGATGGTACCTTAAGTACATACAAAGCTCGACTTGTTGCTCGGGGCTTCACCCAGAAACATGGAGATAATTATGATGAGACATTTGCACCCGTAGTTAGGTTGTGCGGTGAAACAAAGGAGAGTTAACATAAAGCATTGAAAATAGTATTGCACATCTCATTAAACAAATCATACATAAAATAAACTTGGCCACTAGATGGCGCTATAACATAAATTAATTTCCATAAATAAGTACCAGTGTGCAAATGATATCAAGTGTGCGCACTGGTTTACGTATTGTTGTTAATACATGTTCAAAGACATGTTCATATTTCAATACATGTTCATAGCTGAGTTAAATACACATTCCTTTATAATGGACAATCAAATATATAAGTTTAACTCAACACCCCCCTATAAACTTATATTTAAGCATTTTATTAGAAACCAATAATGGTCTTGAATTGATTCATTTTATTTTTAGTTACAGGTTTTGTGAAAATATCAGCAAAATTTTCATCAGTTGAAATGTACTTAATATTGATAGAACCATTATTAATTTCTGATCTTATGAAGTGGTATTTTATGTCAATATGTTTGCTCCTCTGATGGTGAACAGGATTTTTAGCAAGAGCAATAGCTCCTTTGTTATCTGCATAAAGATCAATAGGTTTTTCATAAGAAACATGCAAGTCATCCAATAATTGAACTAAATATTTGAGTTCCTGTACAGCCATCGTTAGAGCAACATATTCCGCTTCACATGAAGATAAAGCAACTGTGTTTTGCTTTTTACTTCTCCAAGATATTAGCGGACCTTCCTCACATAATTTAAATGCAAACCCTGAAATGCTAACTCTATCATCAGAAGATGCCCAATCGGAATCTGAATAGCCAAACAAACTAATTTTATCACCTGATCTGAATTTCAAAGAATAGTGCATTGTACCTTTCAAATAACGTAAGACATGTTTTGCAAGGTTATGATGAGCTTTGGTTGGATTATGCATATACTGCGAAAGTTTTGTTACGGCATAAGAAACATCAGGTCTAGAGCATATCATAATATAAATTAGACTACCCACTATTTCTTTGAAAAGTTTGGGGTTTTCCATTTCTTGTGAATTACAATAGCTCATATTACTAGCACTAACATCACATGGAATTAGTTTCTCCTTACAATCAAACATATTGAAACGTTTCAGCATCTTTTCAATAGCCCTAGTTTGGTTCATAGTAATACAATTATCTGATAGATCAAAATCAATACCTAGAAAATGTGAGAGAGTTCCTAAATCCTTCATCTTAAAGTTTTTAGTAAAAGGTATATGAAAGAAGTTTTGGGATTTTAATTATTTATTTTTTCCAGATATCAATTAGATATAAATCATGATTATCTAAACTAAATATAAATCTTTTACAGTAACGGATCAATAAATATATTGAAGTAAACATAAAAGAAAATAAATGGGGAGTATCTAAACGCCATAGTCCAATAATTATATTGGACTTACTCCCCATAAACATAAATAACAACAAAACAACAAATATAGAATGAATATCTAGCAAGTAGGTATATTAAAATGATCAAATCTTATGTACTT
The DNA here is from genome assembly GCA_947561585.1 of Caprella mutica. NCBI lineage: Eukaryota > Metazoa > Arthropoda > Malacostraca > Amphipoda > Caprellidae > Caprella > Caprella mutica. The sequence goes on along the minus strand of CANNZV010002049.1, from coordinate 107,484 downwards.
TAAATAGGCTGAACTAGCCCATCTTCCGGTTTCCTTTATTGTTTCTGCAGATACTCCTTTTAATGCCAGATCTGTAGCTCTTCCAATCCTTAAGGGCTGTACACACGCAGGGTTTTTTCAGTCTTTCCACCGGACTTTTTGCTAAGCTCCTCCCACTTTTTCCACGAGACTTAAATTTTGCACCGAAAGTCCGAGACTTTTCAACAACCTACATGTTCTATTATTTTCCCCCAATCAAGAGATGGAATTTTGGAAATCTTCGTATAGCTACTGTCAACTCATAAAATATATTATAATAACACGATTGGTGTTCATTTTTAGCCAATCTTTGCTCCATTCATTTCTTTACCTTTGAGGTAAAGAATTCTCATATTTTCTTTTTTATAAAAGACTGCCAGTAAAATTGATAATAGTAATGTTTCTTTAAACTTTTTTTTAGTAAAGAAAAGAATATTTTAGTAAAATGTCATATTACTATCTTTATTTTATTTATTTCAACATATTACCTATTAGCTAATACCTTTATTTTATTTATTATAACGCAATACATATTGTACCTAGTACCTATACGGATTGATACTTTTACCTAAACTTTATATAATAGCTAAATTACATTTATTGAGTGGATAGATTAATCATTAAATCAAATGAAGCGAAAATAATCTCGGTTAGTTTATTACTAAATATTGTAATAAACTTCATAATAATTATCAAACTAAGTTAATTTGTAACTAAATAATCTTAGTAATCTAGGTAGGTAGTTCTCTAGTAATTAATTAATCTAGGTAATAGTAACTAACCTATTATTATATATGTAATTAGTAAATAACTAACCCAGGTAATTAGTAATTTTAACTATCCTAGGTAATTAACAGTTACTAACTACCTAGGTTAGTTACCTAGTTTAAAAAAATAGAGGAGGGCTTATGTCGCCGATATTCATGAGTAGTTAATTGCACGACATGTTAATCCACGAGATTAAAAAGTCAATCCACGTGTGGACGCTATTGACTTTTGAATCAAAAGTCTGGAGGAAAAGCGGAGAAAAAAGTCTGGTGGAAAGATTTAAAAAACCCTACGTGTGTACGGCCCTTTAGTGAGTGAGTGTTGTACAGAGTATCATCCAAACCTAATGATGACACGCAATATTTGATCATTTTACTGTAAGACTTTCTGTTGATGGGCCTTCCATTGGAGTCTATGAAGATTGGACCTTTATGAACTTCTCTTACTTTGTAGTAGTTTGTTAGAGTTTTTACAGGGCAGAGTTTGCTTTTCTTTATTTTGTTTATAACGTAAGTAGTAGATGAATCTTGACAGTGCTTATACGATTTGAATTGTACCGAAATTTCCCCAAGTTCTTCGTTCGATTCGACTTGCTCGTATGAGAGAGTGTGAGTGTCACATTTGGAAATAACCGCTTCTCCAGCTCTCAAGCAGAAGTAATATGAAAGAGAAAGTAGAGCTTTGAAAACAATCTGGTCGTAAGTTTTGAAATATAGAGTTGGTATAATCTCCATCATCTCATGCAGTAAATCGCGTGATATTGGTCTCAGTTTAGGTTTGGGTTTTTTCTGGCACCTATCCGTTCCTTTTATTACTTGTTTCACGTAGAAACTTCGACAAGGGTCAACAAAATTATGTATTTTATGTACATAAGAAATGGCAGACATATAGGTTTTAATAGATGATGTTTTTAATCCAGAACGCCATAAGAACGTAACATATAATGCTATGTTGTTTTCACTTAGGGGTATAACTATCGTTACGCCATATTGTTGTGCAAACCGTCTAAAATGGTTCCAGTATCCGTTATAGTTTATCCTTGTTGATGGACTAATTGAAGAGTTTAGCAAAAACCTTAAACTATCTTCAAGGTCTGAGGACGTAGTTGATAAGGAACCCGAGTTGGATTCATTTTCATTCCATACCTGGCTAAGGTTTCTTGTGTGATCTGGGAACGAGACAATATGTCACATAGTTTATATTTGTGTCCTGGGATGTGTAGGGCAATAAAAGAAATGTTATCATTGAGCATTATTAAGACCATTGGTCTTAGAAGTTTCATTATGATCTTACATCGCGAAGACTGCTTATTAATTATGTGGACAATGGCAAGATTATCACAATGAAATATAATTTTAGTATTTGCCAATTTCTGAATAAACACGTGAACAAGAATAAATATAGGGTAAAGCTCTAGTACTTCAATGCTAAATGATTGCCATGTTATTGGAAATACACCGCAAATAAATTCATCTCTAAATGTACCTCCATAACCGTATTTACAACTATCCGAGTACAGATGAATATCAAAAGAATTTACGACATTCCTGGGAGTTATAATAGTTATACCGTTATAGTTTCTCAAAAAGGTGAGCCACAACAGGAGATCCTCTTTTATTTCATTAGATATAGTGATAAAGTGATGAGGTTTTTTGATACCTATGGTGACATTGTGTAATCTTCTTAAAAAACACGTCCCTACAGGTATTACCGAAGTTGAAAATTGAAGTTGCCCAATTAGAGATTTTAATTCGCGTAGTGTACATTTATTCTTTGTCATTAAGTCATATACATTAGTTTCGTATTTGATAAGTTTGTCTTTGGCAAACTAGCAGTCATCTTAATAGTATTTAATTCAATGCCAAGGAAAGTTAGGCATCGACTTGGGCCTTCAGTTTTATGTTCAGCAATTGGGATACCTACTTTATCACAAAATTCGTAAAAATCAGAAAGAGCTTTTAAGGAATCATCGAATGATTCATTTATGAAAAGAAAGTCGTCAAGAACCTTTACTACATTTTCAACATGATAATGCTTAGTCAGTGCCCACTTAATGGAGTCTGAGAATTTTTCGAAAATGAAACATGAAGATGAACATCCTTGCGGTAAACACATATCAAAGTAATATTTGTTATCAAATTTAAAGCCCGTGAGATGATATTGAGAGTAGTGAAGAGGAATAAGGCGAAATGCATCTGCAATGTCGGATTTCGCTAAGTAGCATGTTTTACATTTCTGAATTAGTTTAATTGCATAGCTCAAAGATTCGTATCTAACGGCAGAATGTTCTTTAGGTATGTTTAGATTTACTGAAGTAGAATCGTAGGGATAAGATAAATTGTGAAGTAATCTGAATTTGTTAGACCCCTTTCTTTGGTCTTAAGGCAAGCGGGGAAACTTTAAAGTTTTCATATGGAGGATGAGAATATGGACCTGAGATGCGATTCCACTCTATTTCGTTTTTTATTTTTGACTGAACAATGTTCATGTTATCATTTACTGAAGATCTATAAATGCCCATTGTAGGACACTCCTCACCATTGTACCCCAAGTGAAAACCTTTGGTAAAGCCTTCAATAATGTAGTTTTTATTATGATAATCATTTAGCAGAGTTTTCAAAATGTCTGTTTTGATAGGGCTGATATGTCTTACGAAAAAGCTGAGGATTAGATGGAGGGATGGGTATAGAGTTACGAGGAGCAAAATCGTTAGAGATTCTTTCAGTTACTCTGTTATCACTCAGTTGAGTGCGTTGCTGATTTGGCCTTACATAACCACATTCAAAGTACGAGGGATGTATGCGATCACATCTAGGGCAATTATGTTTAAAATTGCAATCTCTTCCTTTATTACATCTCTGGGATTTTGAATGAAAGTTGAAACAAAAACCTTTCGGTACAGAAGATTGCGAGAACCCTGCAGTTGTTTTAATTGGTGCGTTGGTTCTGCTAGCAGCTATTTGGAGATCAATTCGAATTAGAGACCATTTGCAAAGTGATTGCTCACGATCCTTACGAAACTTATAGTCATATAATGACCAGTTATCACCATTCGCCATGAGCTCTTTAATGAACTTAGAATACGTGAGCAAATCTTGAAGATCTCTTGGGTATCTTCTTGCATACACTGCAACAAAATCATCAAATGCATTACTCCATGATCTCTTTCAGTCAAAGGTCGTCTTTTCTTTGGTGTAAGGTCTAAAGTAGTTTGACTGTTTTTGTTACTAAAAGCAAAATGATAAGCATCGTCATGATCAGGATAAAGCAAAGAATAGAAATCTACATACTTGTGATGCCATATCAAATTTTTAGTTTTCTCAGGTAGGTTGTCTCCTGCTTTTAGTCCACTAGTATACTGGACCTTAGTATGTTGAGCCTTGTCTCTCACTTCTAAGAAGGACCTATTATAACCACTATTATTCTCACCGCTTTCTTCTTCCGAGGTAGATGATGCTTGTGCGCGCCTTTTATGCGTGGTCTTCCTCTTTTTCTTTTCCTTTTGTGAAGATTTTGATACTTCTTTTGACAACAGTGCAATGGATTTAGCCAAATCCTTAACTTGTTTCTTCAATTTTTTATTACTCTTTGCACTGTCTGAAGATTCATCGTCCATATAAAGTGCCTCATCGGTGTGCTCAGAGTCTGAAGAGCTACTTTCAGGTGAAGGATCTCGCCGTTTCTTGTTTCTAGTTTTGTTAGTCTTAGTAAGGACATTAACTTTCTTGGTCTCCTTGTGAATACGGGTAGGTTTCAGTTGAATGATCTTGCGTACACTATCATGGCTAGCTACAATGCCTTTTGCATTGAGAGTAATTGGCGGGTCTTTAACTTTTTCGCTAATTTTAGCAGAAGCTTTCACTGCTGGCTCTTTCAGCGAAGAACTTTCACTTTGTTGCAAAGTGTTGTCAGCAATGTCGATGTTAGCAGAATTGACCTTCTTTCCAATCTCTGATATTTTAATCTTTTTGCTAGTACTCTCTTCAGATGAAGAGACTTTATTTTTTCCCATTGAAGAAAATATTTATGAATCTGGAAGAAAATTATATTAAAGGATTAATTAATGCAATACAGCGTAACCTACATTAACTATGAAATTTATATCAAATCTTGAAGAGCCATAATAATTTAAGTGAAACCAATATACCGCAGCATTGTAAAAGTGAAATTAGGCTACAGCGTAGAAAAGTAAAATTTGGCTACAGCGTAGAAAAGTAAAATTAGGCTACAGCGTAGAAAAGTAAAATTAGGCTACAGCGTAGAAAAGTAAAATTAGGCTACAGCGTAGAAAAGTAAAATTAGGCTACAGCGTAGAAAAGTAAAATTAGGCTACAGCGTAGAAAAGTAAAATTAGGCTACAGCGTAGAAAAGTAAAATTAGGCTACAGCGTAGAAAAGTAAAATTAGGCTGCAGCGTAGAAAAGTAAAATTAGGCTGCAACGTAGAAAAGTAAAATTAGGCTGCAGCGTAGAAAAGTAAAATTAGGCTGCAGCGTAGAAAAGTAAAATTAGGCTGCAGCGTAGAAAAGTAAAATTAGGCTGCAGCGTAGAAAAATAAAATTAGGCTGCAGCGTTTTAAAATAAAATTAGGCTGCAGCGTTGTAAAATAAAATTAGGCTGCAGCGTTGTAAAATAAAATTAGGCTGCAGCGTTGTAAAATAAAATTAAGCTGCAGCGTTGTAAAATAAAATTAAGCTGCAGCGTTGTAATATTAAGCTGCAGCGTTGTAAAATTAAGCTGCAGCGTTGTAAAATTAAGCTGCAGCGTTGTAAAATTAAGCTGCAGCGTTGTAAAATTAAGCTGCAGCGTTGTAAAATTAAATAGGCTGCAGCGTTGTAAAATTAAATAGGCTGCAGCGTTGCAAAATAAAATAGGCTGCAGCGTTACAAAATAAAATAGGCTGCAGCGTTACAAAATAAAATAGGCTGCAGCGTTACAAAATTAAATAGGCTGCAGTGTTGCAAAACTAAAATAGTCTGCTAAGTTATAAGAGTTGCTTGAATTGTTGTAGAATTTAAGAAAATCACTATTTTCCTCGAAGAGTACTTGAAGCAGTTTCCAACATGATCAATAGTTTTCAACAATGATGAACTAAAACTACACTTTAATGTTTATTTACCAAGTATCAAATTATTTTCAAACATCACAAATCAATCAGTTAAATAGTATAATTAGATATCTGGAAAATATAAGAAGATATTACTAATTTAAAACAAATCTCATAAATACTTTTACTAAAATTAGTTAGCTACACTAACTTCATTTTAAGTTTAGAGCATTTTTAATAGAAGAAATCATGTTGTCACAATCAGAAGCAATGATAATATCATCTACCCAAATAACAATTATTATAATTGATTTACCATCATGTTTTGTGTACATACAATAATCAGATTGTGACTGTTTGAACTGCTGTGAGGTAAGAAACTCATGAAACACTGCATTCCAATTTCTCCCACTCTGTTTTAGACCATACAACGACTTTTTAAGCCTCCAATACAGCTTCTCACCGTTTTCATTTTTTCTTTCAAAGCCTTTAGGTTGCTGAATATATATTTCCTCATTAATATCATCATTTAAATAAGCAGACTTCACATCCATTTGATGTAATGAATACTTGTTGCACGCAGCTAACTGAAGTAAAACTTTAATTGTAGTCATTTTTGCGGTAGGAGAGAAAGTTTCGTTGTAATCTATCCCCTCCTTTTGAGCGTAACCCTGAGCAACAAGTCGCGCTTTATGCTTTTCTTGATCATTCGGACCTAATTTTACTGAATAGACCCACCTACTACCTGTAGCCTTTTTGCCCTTGGGTATAGTTTCATATTCATATGTGTCATTTTCATATAGAGCCTCAATTTCTTCTTTCATCGCTTCCTTCCAGTTTTCGGACTCGCTGGAGGTAATAGCGGTTTCATAGCTATTAGGTATATCTGAAAGCCTATAACAATAATCAACTGAGTAGTTAACGTAGTCTTCAAGGTACTTAGGGCTTTTTCGTTCTCGTTGAGGATATCGTTTTTGTTCGGTCTCATCTCTATCAATAGCATCAGGAGTTTGTGATACATTACCATGATCAACATTAGTGGTATTTTCCCACATTTCATTATCTTCATGATTCTCTTCAATGGTAGTTTCATATTTAGGATCTGGAAATTTAACACATCTGATTTTCTTAACATTCTTCTCCTGCGGAAAATACACCTGATAAGCAGGACTACGTGTATCAAATCCTAGGTAAATGCCCTCCTTGCATCTAGCATCTAACTTTTTAGTGTTCTGATCATATGCATAGCACTTAATTCCAAACTCATGCATACCGCTTATATTAGGTTTTTTCGATGTGAATGCCTCATATGGAGTCATCTTGAGCCTATCATTATAGCATCGGTTACGACTGTATGCTGCATGTTTAGCAGCATATGGCCAAAGCGATTTTGGGGAGTCTGATTCAATAAATAGGCCTCTATCCATCTCAAATACTGATCGCCAACTTCTTTCTACTGTCCCATTTTGATGAGGAGAATGTGGACTTGAGAACTCATGCTTAATGTGATTCTCCCTCAAAACAGTTTCAAACATGTCACAAGTGAATTCTGTCCCATTGTCACTTCTTAAACATTTAACTTTACCAAAAGGTGTAATATCACACAAAAATTTCTCTAAAGCAAAACTAGCATCTGATTTATTTTTAATCAAATATAAGTGGATGACATCTGAGAAATCATCTACAAATGATATGCCATACCTGAAACCACCTTTTCCTATTGGATCAATTGATCCAGTTAAGTCACAATGAACTAAATCAAGAATTTTAGTAGCTTTGGCATCAGGCTTACGATTAAAGTATTGGGTCATTTTGCCCTTGATACATGTTTCACAATTAAATTTATTCTTGTCCAGAAATGACATACCATTTACAGCATTCTCAAGTTTTAGAGTGTCTTCAACATTACAGTGGCCCATGGTCTTATGCCATTCAAAAAGAGAACGAGATTTAATTTCATTATGTCTAATATTATTAATATAATATAACCTATCTTCACATGAAATATTAAATGTTGTTCCATTTTTGGTAGTTAACTCTGAATGATCAGATCCAAAATGCACACTAACACCAGCTGTTTCAGTAGCTGACTTTACTGAAAATATGTCTTGTTTATAAGAAGGAATGAACAGTGCATTTTTTAAGAGTACCTCATGAGGCTTTCCTTCATTATCATTCAAAGTAACTTTAGCAACACCCTTCCCTTTAACAATGTTATTTTTCCTACTACTATCACCTAACTCAATATAATGACGAGAGGAATCAAAATTTTCATCTAAATCTACAAATTTTTCCTTATCTGTGATAATATGGCGTGTTGCTCCGCAATCTACTAATAGTGACTTTCTACCTATTTTCAAATTATTAACAGAGTCAATAACAGCATTTTTCATTACAAAATTGGTGTCATTTTTATTATCATTAATTACTTTAACAGAGTTCATTTTCCTACATTCCTGAGTATTATGACTGTTTACTCTACAATTTGAACACCATTTATTCCTATTATTAAATTGCTTGGCCTTACCACCTTTATATGCACCACCAGATGATTTGCATTGGTAAGATTTGTGTCCCAATTTGCCGCAAGTAAAGCACTTAATTTCGTACACTTTAGTTTCTTCATTCTTCATAACACGTTCCGTGTTGCTGGCTTCACCCCTCTGCTTTTCCGTTTCGTCATAACTTTTTAACGCAGCTTTAAATTCTGAGAAAACCATATCCTTATCTTTTTGCGTCACAACAGTAGCAAAAGCAGAATAACTTGATGGTAGTCCCTTTAAAGCCATAGCTACAAGCAAGCTATCACTGATAGTTTCCCCCGCATTCACTAAAGCAGACGAGGTTTTCTCAGCACGAATTAGGTAGTCTGTAGCCGTCTCATCACTACCTTTTTTTAGCGTTGTTAGTTCGGTGTACAGAGCAATAATCCTTGGTTTACTTTTTCCGGTATAATGTTCCTGCAGAATTTCCATTGCTCTTTCTCCATTATCCCTTGCCTCTCTCATGATGAGTGATAAGCTTTTGTCATCAAGATATTGTACTAGCTCAGCAAATATCTTAGCATTCTTTTCGTGATAGTCCTCGCCGTCATAATCATCATCCAATGCGTCAACTAGGTTCTGCAGTCGTAGGTAGGCTAAAAATTTAACTTCCCATAACTCGTATTTTTCGTCATCTCCATCGAAATATAATCTCTGTCTGGGCCCATAACCTGTAGACAGTGAACCAGAAGTAGCCATTGCGTAATAGATTATATTCGAGGAGGATATTGAGAAGACAATTGCGCACAAACACAAGCTTTTATTATAAACTGAAGTACAGAACCATCTTATAAGGATGCACGGCGAGAACTGAAGTGTGCGGTGAAACAAAGGAGAGTTAACATAAAGCATTGAAAATAGTATTGGCACATCTCATTAAACAAATCATACATAAAATAAACTTGGCCACTAGATGGCGCTATAACATAAATTAATTTCCATAAATAAGTACCAGTGTGCAAATGATATCAAGTGTGCGCACTGGTTTACGTATTGTTGTTAATACATATTCAAAGACATGTTCATATTTCAATACATGTTCATAGCTGAGTTAAATACACATTCCTTTATAATGGACAATCAAATATATAAGTTTAACTCAACAGTGCTACTTTACACAAGATGCAGTGGGTGCAGTATAAAGTTTTGATGGAAATATCCTAAAGCCTCACCACCAGGTGGCGTTTGAACTCCTCCCACACACAGAGAAATGATTAGTTGAATCAAATCATATTTGATTTGTTTTGACTAAATTTTATGGTTTATCTGTGCGCCTAACTACGTGGTGAGTTGCAGGTACTATTTAAAATGAGTTAAAATTATGTAGGTTAAAACAACACATATGTGAGTTGATTATTTTTAATTCCCGAAGGTCACAACAACTACCTGTGATAGTCAAAACTACTCGTGATGGTTGAACCAATTATATGTAATGGTTATAACAACTGCAGAACAAGATTACATTAACTACTTGTGTATGTTTCTCCAATCACTCCTATGTGTTATACCAACTACTCGTTTAAGTTATTCCAACTACTTGTGTAGGTTATACCAACTACTCGTGTAGGTTACTCTACTCGTTTAATCCATTTAGTCTCAACCCTGATAAGAAATAAATTAGCACTCTACAAAATTTAAGTAAAGACAAGGTCATTATGAAACCAGATAAAGCAAATGGTATTGTTATTTTTGATAAATCAAACTGTGTTGGCTATGAGCCTCCATGTAATAATTATATATATTAACCTTTTAAAATTTTCCTTCTATATTCTTGTTGACTAATTAGCATTTTAAATTTATTCCTTATACATTGATAGGCGAGTTTTTACGTTCTCCTTATTGTTCCCTAATGTCGTGACCGCAATTAATTCATTCTCTTTAAACTTTTCATACTGTAAACAAGTGCCTTAAATTCGTGCCATTGTGTTGATATTGTGAGAGGAAAATCTATACCATGTAAGTTAGTTAAAAATTTGCAAGATTTAGGATTTATTTATAGCTAGTTTATTAAAAAGTTAATTCCTTATTTAGCTTTACTCGTATGCCTAAAAACAGCACTAGGGTGACTTACGAGTTGTCGGTCAGTTTCGCATCTTCGGTTGTGTGGGAGGGGGCGATTTTCTGATTGTTGTTTTGTGTCTGTTCGCTTGGTATCCGTGATACCTGTAGGTATCATGGATGCCAGGTGTGATGGCAGTTTTGGGTTCGTTTTTTCTTGTGTGACCGGTGGTGTGGGACTGGCCGATGATTCGTGATTTGTCCTAAGTGTAATTTCTAAAAAATTTGTTTAACCAGTTTTCATTTTTCATGTTCTTTAAAAACATTTATTTAGTAAACTGCCTAAAATCTGTATAGTAACCTAAAGATTTATCTTTGATGGCTGAATGTATCCATTAATTATTTATTTCATAGTTATGTTTTCTGAATTATTTATTTTCGTAATTTCATAGTAGGTATTTTTTCCGAATTATTTAAGTCTATTTCCGTTATTGATTCTGTGCTATTGTCCGCAGATTACGTGAAAATATATGGCTGTAACTGTCTACCATGTCTTACAAGTGAATAAAAATTGTTGCTGATCAAGTTTCCAATCCTATGAAAATTTAAAACTCAGAACAAAGTAGTGTTCATAACTTGGGAGGGTAGAACCAGAGCACAAACTACACACGAAAGATGGAAGAAATTATTTAGGACACAACTAAATTCAAAATTATCAACGAGGACTGGTTTAAAGTTATTTTGTGACATGAAGACAAGGTTAATCGATTTCTAACTAAATTGCTTAAGGAGGGACACATCAACCAGGCTGTTTACGCCCATCTTAGGCTCTCAAGTTCTGCTCCAGGGGTAATGTATTTCTTGCCAAAAATTCACAAGAAAACGTTCCCTTTCGTTTCATTTCGTCATAAATAAGAACATCCGGCTACAAAATTTCAAAATTTATTCTTCCATTCTTAACTCCCTCAACTACTAATCAATATACTGTTCAGGATAGCTTTTCTTTTGTTCAGGATATTGTCAATACTCCAAATCGTGATAATTATGTAATGGCTAGCTTTGATATTAAGTCCCTTTTCATGAATATTCCCTTAAATGAAACTATAGATATTTTGCTACAGATACTCTGTATGATAATGATAACTTAAGTGTCCCTCCTTTTTCAAAATTATATTTTAAGAATATTTTAGAGTTAGCTGTTAAGGAGGTGCTATTTATTTTCAACAATGTAATGTATTCTCAGTTTGATGGAGTAGCGATGGGAAAACCCTTAGGTTCAACGCTAGCGAATGTTTTTTTTTTTTTGTCATCATGAAGTTACTTGGTTAGATAATAATTGTCCTACAGACTTTAAACCAATAGTTTATAAACATTACATTGACTATACTTTCATTCTTTTTAGGCACAGCTCTCACATAACAAAATTCTTAAATTATCTAAATTCTCAACATACCAATATTAAATTCACTTGTGAGACTGAAACTGATTCAAAACTTAGCTTCCTTGATATTTTAATTACTAGAGAAAATAATGAATTTGTAATTTCTGAACTAAATTCTGGATATTGCATAGGGCTAATTTAAGTTCAGGCCAACAGGTTGTATGTATAAAAAATACTCAGGGAAATAAAGATTAATTACTATATTGTAAAAACGTAAAGTTGTCTTAACAACATTTTAACAATTTATTGGCAATACAATTTTAAATTTTATATAAATGACTAGAAGATGATTAACTAATTAGATCTTAGAAATCTCCTGACAAGCCAGCTTCGCCTTTAAAGTAATTTGCAAAGAGCAAAAATAGTAAGGATGAGTAAACCCGGAAATAAGGAATACCACTTAGCCCTCCAGATTCGGATCAATCCTGAAAAAATAATTAGGATATTTTCACATCTAGCTATACAAGAATTTAAGTAACCTAGAAAAACTATTTAACTATAGTAGAAGCTTTAAATCCCAACCTGTTAATAATCAGTTTAAACTTAACAAGGCTTTCGCCATTATTAATTTGATATTAGAAAATTAAAAGTTTCGCAACACTTTTAAAGAGTAATTTAAATATTTAATCTCAGGATTTTTAATTTTGAAGGGAACTAGTTAGCGCTTCAAATTAAATTAGTGAAGGCAATTTCGTAGTGAAAATTTAAGTTGATCCTAAATCACGAGAAACCACATACCTTGAACTAATTATGAATTGTTCCTCGGGTATATCTCTGCTCTCCATGTAGTCGTTAGTCACTCGTTACATCCCCTCAGGATAGGTAGTCCCAGAACAAGGTCCATGGTGGCAGGAATCATATAGACAGTAGCATTACATATAGTTCCACAAAGAGCTCTCTCAGTTATTGCTCCAATCTCCCCACTTCTATAAAGTGGCTAATATTTAACACTAGCAGATAGATTCACTGCTGGTTTCCGTAGTTCCGAAACCCCCAAACTGCGATGCCGGCCGGCACACCCTCTCCCCATCGTTTCAAGCGCTATGCGTTAAAATGTTAGTGTGTAAGCATTTTATCTAATGCATCATATTTCCATAATAAATTTAAACACATGAGCAAAACACACCTTAACAAAAAGAGGACAATTAGCGCGTCTCTCTTCACCATGTGTACTGTTTCACCACTGACTACTCCTCGCAGCCACAACACGACTTCAAACTCCAGAGCATTCTTTTTCTTCTGCTGCAAGTGACGATACATGGACAGCTGAAAAATATCTCGGGAGACTGTTTTTCATTAATGAGCGTTTTAGGCGAAGCAACACTTAAAAAAATTAGTGTGGTGATCTCTCGTGAAAGTGATAAATTTATTATTATTCTTTATTGAATAAATTAAACATTTAAGTGTTGCTCCGCTTCATATGAATTTGATATGCCGAGAAAATATTTTAATAAAAGATGTACACTAAATATGAATATGAATATTTTCTACAATTTCAGTATTTCGAAAAAAACATTCGCTGGCCTTGGTATGAAATTTAAATCTTTTGTTCCATTTAATTTTAAGACTAATATTATTTCATGTTTGATTTATAGGGATTTTAGGATTTGTTTGAGAATGAATTGTCATTTCTAAGGGATTATTTTTTGAAAAATGGCTTCACTTGCAAAATTATAGATACTGTATTTAGGAAAACTTTAAACAATATTTATCATTCAAAACCTGTAGATCTTTATTGTGATAGGAAGCCATTTTATGTTAGGTTAGAGTATTTAGGGTTTGTTTCCAATGTCCTCAAACGTAAATTATCCTTTTTGATCCGTAACTTTTACCCTCAAATTCAACTTTAATTCATTATTAATTCATCTAATTCCATCGGCAATATGTTCAATTATAAAGACAAACTCCCACCTTTACTTGTTTCCAATGTTATATACAAATTCTCTTGCGGACAGTGTTCTGCGGCCTATATAGGTGAAACACGGAAACAATTAAAGGTGAGAGTTAGTCAACACAGAGGGGTTTCCTTCAGAAACCCCTTTACCGTTTTATCTAACCCTGAAAATTTAAAAAATTCTTTCGACCATAATCATCCATTTTCAGAAAGATTTTAAAATTTTAACTACCTGCACATGGCCTACTTAACTATACGGCCTTACAGTCTGCTGTTCATGTAAAAAATTAGAAGGGTAACTTTTCTTACTTACATTTTTCGCAAAGTCTTATAAATTTATATATTAATTTTAAGTCGAATGTTAACTGCGCCTTTTAAAGAGGGAAAATAATATATTTTTTATGCAGAACCTTCTTATTCAAAACATTATAACCAGCTATATTATGTATACTCATATATCCACATTCATTAATGGATACAAACTCAAAATTCAGTTTTAAACATTGAACACTTCACTCTTCTCGTAGTCTTTTGCTATGCCTTTGCTTGAAGTCTTTGACGACATCGGGTCGGACTTCATCCTTTTCTAATTTCTGCAGATTGGTGAAATATATGTTGCAGATTGTACGGTTAATGAATTTGATGTATTCGGAATGATCATCGCAGAAGAACGAAATAGCACTTGGATTAGATTGAAATATATGTTCACCAGCTTTTCGAGCAGAGATTTTCGAGTTACAGATAATTTCATAGACCACATCAAGGATGGCAAATGATTTGCTGACATACTGGACCAAATCAGATGTGGGTATTAACAGGCCATCACGAGAAAGTATCTGAAGAAAATGATTCCCAGGGGGTACCATAGAACTATTGGAACAATCAAGTGTTAGATGCTTTTCGTAGTTTGAACAGACGGTCCGTTTCATAGTTTCTTCGCAATCTATCCAGCAATGATAGACTATTTCTGCCGATTTTCGTTCAAATAACCGTTATCAATTTCATAAGTTATATTATCAACTTGTTCTTGGAGCTTATTAGATTCTTGGATCAATTTATCCACTTGGTCTACAGGATATCTTCATAAAATGAAATGGATTATTTCAAAATTGACTTGATAGTGAGTATGCGTTCTGATGTATTTACTTCACGAAGTCCTACTAAAAATCTTCCTCCACTCCTTTGACAATATTCAGAATATCGAAGCTCTAGTGGATCGGTCTGAAAAAGAGCTGTCAAGATATATGAATATCCTTCTTGGAGTAGATCTTCAATTAAATAAGCAGTGCATCTTGAAGTCGTGATTAATGCAGAACTAGTTTGCTTGCTCAGTGTAATTTTTTCAATATTTATGCATTGAGAGCTATCCATTGTGAGAGTTGCCAAAAGAACTCTGGTTTCAGATCACTTTGTCTGGCGGGCATCACCTTCGTGGAAATTCATATTAAACTGTGATTTGATATTTGAAATAATTCACCATAAATTAATTATGCGTAAGATAAAAGCTGCATTGTTGTGAGCAAACTCCTCTGTGTAGTTGTGAGCAAACTCCTCTGTGTAGTTGTAAGCAAACCCCTCCGTGTAGTTGTGAGCAAACCCCTCCGTGTAGTTCTGAGCAAACCCCTCCGTGTAGTTGTGAGCAACCTCCTCCGTGTAGTTGTGAGCAACCTCCTCCGTGTAATTGTGAGCAATCTCCTCCGTGTAATTGTGAGCAAACTCCTCCGTGTAGTTGTGAGCAAACTCCTCCGTGTAGTTGTGAGCAAACTCCTCTGTGTAGTTGTGAGCAAACTCCTCTGTGTAGTTGTGAGCAAACTCCTCTGTGTAGTTGTGAGCAAACTCCTCTGTGTAGTTGTGAGCAAACTCCTCTGTGTAGTTGTGAGCAAACTCCTCTGTGTAGTTGTAAGCAAACCCCTCCGTGTAGTTGTGAGCAAACCCCTCCGTGTAGTTCTGAGCAAACCCCTCCGTGTAGTTGTGAGCAACCTCCTCCGTGTAGTTGTGAGCAACCTCCTCCGTGTAATTGTGAGCAATCTCCTCCGTGTAATTGTGAGCAAACTCCTCCGTGTAGTTGTGAGCAAACTCCTCCGTGTAGTTGTGAGCAAACTCCTCTGTGTAGTTGTGAGCAAACTCCTCTGTGTAGTTGTGAGCAAACTCCTCTGTGTAGTTGTGAGCAAACTCCTCTGTGTAGTTGTGAGCAAACTTCTCTGTGTAGTTGTGAGCAAACTCCTCTGTGTAGTTGTGAGCAAACTCCTCTGTGTAGTTGTGAGCAAACTCCTCTGTGTAGTTGTGAGCAAACTCCTCTGTGTAGTTGTGAGCAAACTCCTCTGGGTAGTTGTGAGCAAACTCCTCTGTGTAGTTGTGAGCAAACTCCTCTGTGTAGTTGTGAGCAAACTCCTCTGTGTAGTTGTGAGCAAACTCCTCTGTGTAATTGTGAGCAAACTCCTCTGTGTATTAGTGAGCAAACTCCTCTGTATATTAGTGAGCAAACTCCTCCGTGCATTGGTAAGTAATTGTCTTTTCGATTTCTGAATCTGATCCATTTCATCAACAAGTGTGGTTTCTTCTTGGGGAACTTAAAAACTAGGTAACTTTTGGGAGCATCATCATTCTTCAAACGTCTTTTTTTCAGTATGGCACAGTGGAAATGAAACCATTTCAAATTTTTACTGCACTACTTTCAATCTTCCTTCACTTTTTCTTGTAGATTAATTCACATAAAAATAATAAAATATAACAATAATTTGCCGCCTTTTAAATACATCCATTCAACGCCGTATACAGAATACGAACGCAATTAAGAGTAATTGATTAAACTAAATGGTAATTTTCATCGTATAAAAAGTCCAGTAGAAGTTACCCTTCTAATTTTTTTCATGAACAGCAGACTGTAGGGCCGTATAGTTAAGTAGGCCATGACCTGTAATACTTTAGATTTGAGGACATTGAAATTAATTTTATTTATGACCAGAAGCCCCAACTCAATTCATAAAGCCCCGTCCAGACGCTCCGACAAATTCCCAGAGTTTGGAAATACTTTTGCTCGGGCGAACACGGGCAATCTCATTTCTGCCTGTGTTCGCGTCCAGACGAGAGCAATATGATTAGGAAACTGAAATGTCCATGTTCGCGATTCTGCATAATTAATTCATTGGAAAAAATATCCATAGGATGTTGATGATAGTAAATACCTAACAATTTAGCGATTTTAGAAACAAGCATGGATTTAAAAAATGATTACCTAGGTACCAATCCGATATTTAAAATATAAATTCTTACCGAGGTTAGGTACCTACCAAGCTGATTGTATAATATAAATGCATAATTAGATAACTAAACGATATATAATATAAATATTTATCTAGGTATCCTAATATATATAAATATTTACCTAGATATCTAACCTGAGTTACTTATAGTATAATACCTAATACCTATCTAGAAAAACGTCTCGGTAATCAGACACTCCTAGTACTCGCAAAGTGGGAGTTATCGTAGATCATGATAGGTCTATCAAAATTTAATTTTCCTTTATCTACGTACGTATAGGTACCTATACGTTTTACGCTCACTTCTAAATACGGTTTCCTATAAGCCTTAAATAGAATATTGTATGTTTACTAGGTAGGTAGGTACCTACTTACCAAGTAAAATTAGAAAAAAACAACCAAATAATTCATACCTATTTTAGGGGTAAGTACCAAGTTATGGGACGGTTCAACATTTACAGAAAAGTAAGAAAGAAAAACTAATGATTACAATGAGAGTTAAATGATCATTAAAATAGCTACCTATAATATTTATAATACGTGTCCAAAAATGTGGAACTGTTCGATAACTCGGAACTTACCCTAGTTATTAACTAATATGTAGAATTGTAAATAACTAATCACATTTATTGTAAAAAATACAAAAATATATTTAAATTTATTTACAAAAATCTCAATCAAATAATATAATTAGACTACTAAATAATGAAATCAATCTTTCATATCTAAAATGAGAGTAATTATCAAATTTACTCCATATATCACAAATATTCATTCAAATAACAGTCGCGAACACTTGTTCGGGGACAAATTTGTCCAACATGTTGAAAGTCACTGACAGTTTCGATTCTTGTGATCGGGGACAAATTTGCCTGCCAAATCGCGGACAAATTTGCTCGCGAACACCTGATTTCAGAGAAATCTGGGCATTTGTCGGAGCGTCTGGACAGGGCTTAAGGGGCTACTACGGAATTATATATTTCAAAATGATTGATTTTTGTGATTTTAATTTATTTTCATTTCGTTAGGTATTTATATTGTAATTAAAGATAGAATTAAGTTTTATTCATAAATAGTCTGTATCCTAGATAGGAGATTAGAGAATATAACATGTGTATCTTTTAGGTTAGAATTAGGTTTCCTGAGGATGATTTTTGAATAAATCAAAAGCTTGAAAAGAAATGGCCTTTTTTATTATTTCTCTTGTTTTAAATTTTATTTTGAAATTGCGGTTCCCAAGGGCAAAATCTATTACTTCAATTATAAGCCTTTAACTTCTAACCATATTTTAGTGCAATTCATCTTACTCATATAGGCACTGATGAAGAAATATGCTAATAGAATTACCAAGGTCAAATTGAAAACGAAATATAAACATTTAAGTTTCAGATTTAATTTAAAACTACAATCTGGATTCTTGTCACTGTCTGTTACGACTATAGGATGCCAATTCCTGAAACAAGAGATTATTAATATATGTTGAATAGAAATATATAGTATCGTTTATATACATTATCAATAACATCTCCTACGCTTTTTCCTCTTGTGATGAGATTGCGACAGCTTCGATATTCTTATTTTTTTTCATGTCTGGAATACCTAAGAGCATATGAAAAAGTAAGAAAAAGTAAGCTAATCATTATGCAAATACATATTTCAAAATCATCCAAAATTTTCAAATACTTACTTTGACCTAGCATAATTGTTCCTGAATTATTCAAAGGAATTTAAGAGAACTCTAATGGCTGATGACGTTGATCCACTCCATCAATTCTTCATAAATATCTGGAAGTAGATTCAGAAAGTATAGAAAATCTTATTAATGAAGAAATGAAGTGAATTATTTACTGAGAATTGTTTCATATAGGTAAATAATTTATATACAATGTTAAACTATTTTTAAATCTTCAGATTTAGTATAAATTTAGGTCTAATAAATAAAATGGATTCTTCTTGCTAAACCTCATAATTTGGTTCATTAAACACTCTTAATTTAGACTTTGATTAAATACCAATAATGTATAAAATATCAAAAGGCTCACCTCTTTTTGGAGTTCTCTCTGAAAAATACCTGGACGGTGTGCTCCTTATTTGCTCCCAGGATGGAGTTCTCCCGGTCATAGAAAACTAGGGTCAAGTAGGTAAATTGTGGCACTTTAACTAACTGCAGTCTCTTATCTCAGAAACATTAATAACCATCATGGCTTCAAGGTACTCATGAAATAAATAGAACCTATCATAAATTGAGCTTATTATGATATTCAACAATTCAATATATAGCTAAACTAATTTCAGAAGGATTTTGAGACTTTCTTAATAGGGCCGCAATTAGAAATTAAAGGACCGAATTTACCTGTGTAACCCTACCTATTGGTACACTAACTAGTTTTAAAATATATGTATTATCAGAATACTTAACTTGGTATTAACTAGGATAAGTTCCGAATTATCGGACGCTTCCACCTTTTCGGTCGACTATGAAAAACTATATAAAATAATTAATAAACTTTTATTTTAATTAGCTATTAGGTAGGTATATACTATATTTCATACGTGACCGAAAATGTGAAATTGACTGATAATTTGGATCTTACCCTATCTGAGGACAGCGCAGTTACTGCCTAGCCTAGCCTTTCTAATATTAATGTAGTCGATACAAGAGAGCTTACGGATGCAGTTGGGACATGGAGGCAGGGTTTACAGGCTGGTCTCCCGGTACCAGTCCATGAGTCCAGTCAAAAAGAATGGGATACACCACGGGCTCATTCATTAATGGAGAGTCTGTTGGCTAGAGCTGATCAGGTGGCAAGTGCACGACTATTATCTGCATCTCTTAAAGAAACTGGAGAGTGGTTGAACGCGATTCCCATACCGTCATTGGGTACACAGCTCGATCCAGAGGTCCTGAGGGTAACCATTGCTCTCAGAGTTGGTGCCAGAGTTTGTGAACTTCATTCTTGCCACTGTGGTAGTGGGATGGATGTCAGAGGACTGCATGGCCTGTCTTGTAGGTAAAGTTCTGGGCGTCACCCAAGACATGCAGCAATGAATGATTTACTGTGTTTCCTTACATGAATGGAAAGAGTCTGATTTGGGATTGCACGTGTGTCGACGCATTTGCCGAGACACACCTCAATGATTCCGCAGTTGAGGCCGGATCAGCTGCCGGGGCTGCGGAGAACCGTAAACGTCAGAAATACTCCGCCCTTGGATATTCATACATATTTGAGCCAATTGCTATAGAGACCACAGGAGCGTACGGTAGTACGACCTCCTTAATCATGAAGTCCATAGGTAGACGCCTTCTTGAGACAACGAATGATCCAAGGGAGTCTGCCTGGTTCCAACACCGAATGGCTCTTGCGATCCAGAGAGGGAATGCGTTCAGCATCCTCTCAGCCGCGAAGGAGAGGTTTTAGAGGGTCGGGTCCACCCCATCAGGGAACTCAACCCCTCACTCGTAGTTCCTGAAGGAATTTCCTCTTCTTTAAAGATTTTATCCTTCTTGTTTTTAATGGAAAAATATTGTCGGTAATCAAAAATTATTATTATGAAAAGTTAAAAAGTCAGCTCTTCAAATAACTACCAAGCCGCCAGCCTATCAATCCCAAAATTTTTAGAATATTTAGGCAGACATTTACCTATGTATTAATGAAATTAATTAATAATCGATCAGCAGCGATAATACTATTCAGTGCATATAACGCTACTGTTTGCACTTGAACTAAAATGGTATTGAGGAGCGTTCACATTCAACAGGTAACACACTTGAAACAAAAATTGAACTGTAAAGTGTCAACCGATTAATTGGCTTTGAGTAAAGCGTAAGTTGCCACATACTGAATTGATTTAACTCACACCTAAACTTAAAATAAGTTGCGCCAACTCTCATAGTAAGTTAATTTATACACCAGATATATAGGATTAACTGTCTTTGTGGGTTACTTTATCACACTATGTCATAGTTGTTTTAACTCACACCTAAACTTCAAAAAAAGTAACGCCAACTCTATACAAGAATTCAATATTTAGGAACTATCTTTCCTTAATTTTCAATTAAATTAAATTTACTTTATTTACCAGGAGTTTAAGAATTAATTGACTATTATATTATAGGATTAATTGTCACACACCGTCAGATC
The DNA here is from genome assembly GCA_947561585.1 of Caprella mutica. Classification (NCBI taxonomy): domain Eukaryota; kingdom Metazoa; phylum Arthropoda; class Malacostraca; order Amphipoda; family Caprellidae; genus Caprella; species Caprella mutica. The sequence goes on along the minus strand of CANNZV010002049.1, from coordinate 86,372 downwards.
CGAGTCACGCTAATCAAAGAAAATGAAAGAAGATGTGAAAAACAGAAAACTGAGGATTTTGATACATAACTATTCAAAAACTATTTTGAAATAATTTAAAGTTTTAGTCAGGTTTTAATAGCCGAATAAATAATCGTTGTTTTTCATAGTTTTATGATATTTTACTGTGATAACAATAGTAAATATTTTATCGTAATAGTAATCTCTTATCGTAATAGTAATCTTATCGTAATAGTAATCTTATCGTAATAGTAATCTTTTATCGTAATAGTAATCTCTTATCGTAATAGTAATCTCTTATCGTTATCGTAATCTCTTATCGTAATAGTAATCTTATCGTAATAGTAATCTTATCGTAATAGTAATCTTTATCGTAATAGTAATCTTTTATCGTAATAGTAATCTTTATCGTAATAGTAATCTTTATCGTAATAGTAATCTTTTATCGTAATAGTAATCTTTTATCGTAATAGTAATCTTTATCGTGATAGTAATCTTTATCGTAATAGTAATCTTTATCGTAATAGTAATCCTTATCGTAATAGTAATACATATAATGATAATGTGAATATTGCTATAAATATATTGAGGATTTTTACTGAACTTTATTTAAAGTGAATGACTAAATCACACTTACATGAATAGATGACATGCCCGATCACTCCCAAATTTGTTGGTCTCCGCTGCCATCTCCCTCCTCGTCTTCCACTACGAAGTCATCATATCGTTTTAGGGTAAATTTTGTAGATTGACTTCTCTCATGCCCCATACTCCAAACCGTCAGGGGAAACCTCTCAGGTATTCTACTCCATGTCCATTCCAGACATTACACCAAGACTATGGAATTGTATGACATCTGATCTTTGGAGATTAATTAAAGGCTTTGATAGTTCCAGGCTTGCACTATATGTCAATGCTACGGTATGTGGAACATAACCACAGACCAATGAATACCAAGATGTCCCAATACAGTCTTTTGAAAAATCTAGCGACTGTTGGCACGTTTTGCCTATGGGTCTGTGACGTATGGAATATTCTTACCACTTTTGCCAGACAATTATCTTTCCGAACCATATCCACAAATTAGGTTTTCTAAATTAAAATGGCATCCTGGCTTCAACCTTCAAAACTTCCACAAGTATGTGAAATTTACAGAGTATATGACAGTTCATTTCTTAATTCCTTAAATAATTAATTAATTATTTTATTTTAATTTTAATTTTTTTTTTTAATTTTAATAATAATATGACAGTTTAAATCATAGGTGTGGTATTAATTTATAGATTCAATTATACTGTTTGTAATTCTTGAATTAGCAATTACGCTAATTCAAGCTTTAGGTAACCAGGATTTTTTTTACCGGTAGGCCAATTACCAAGTATTGGTGGCTAGTGGCTGGCTGCTTATGTATTTTTTCTACTGGGTAGGTATACGGTATCAGACTCTAAGCAGGAGTTCATTGTAGCATAAAGAATTTTTATATATATATGATCTATCTTTCGACTTTCCATAGGGCATAGATCATAAGTATTAAAATCTAAATGAAATGCTCAAAATTCAATGTTATGACTTATGATGTTACCATTTTCTAAATTCTAAGTAGATATGCCATGTTTCATTGCATTTGCATGCCACTTAATTAACTTGCAATTGTGCAACCCACATGTTTCGGTGTCTGGAAAATTGTAAGCCAATTTTTGAGCCAAAATTTCACTAAAATTCAGAGCCAAGCCAATTTGGCTCAATTTTTGAAGATTTGAAGCCAAAATTAACATGGGAACATAAGAATTAATTCAAAATTTAAAGCCTATTAGACATATCTTATTATCTGAGCTTTTACCATTTGAAAACTTATCCAATTAATTGGCTTTAACTGATACTCTGTAACATGGCAATCTGGCAACCCAGTTTGAAAAGTATGACAGGATCTGTGGATTAATCCAAAAATCCTGTGGCCAAGGGCTAAATAGGCTACATTATTCCTATGCTCCCATGTTATTTGCTGCACCCAAATCCACATTTCTGAACCAAAAATCCTAGCTCTGAGGAGACATTCTTTTCAGACTTGCTTGCAACCAGCAAATGTTTCAAAGTGTGGCAGGAACGTCGCCAGTTTAACTCCTTTTAAAGTAGATATTATCTTACTTGGCAACTTATTAGTGAAGAATTTACAGTTGAAAACCTCATTAATTCATTATGTTTCAATTTTCATGTCAGATGCATGCAGCATGCGCATCCTCTATGTAAATTTTATTAGTGATTTAACTGTTAATTACAGTCTTTCCATTTTATTTCATAATTTCATCCCTCAAAAAGTCCTCAATATATGGCAACTTTGTGCTGCTTTGAAAAATTTCATCCATGATTCAGAGTAATGAGAGTATTTCCATTAAATAATTGGCTTACATTTCAAAATTTCGAATCTCAGATAGGTATGTCTAGGTATTGACTTAAATTTTTTTACTGATTCTTATTTTCCCCATGATAAGGGGACTGACCCAGCGATTTTGTACTTTTTAACCCAATTTTTTTTTCTTCTTAATTAATGTATTCCTATAACACTAAGGTAGATGTGTGTAAAATTTTATAACGCTACCTACCCCCAAGACAGCTGTCTCATTCTAGGTATGTGAAAAAAAATTTGTTTCGGAAAAAAAAAATTATAAATATGTTGCGCCATTTTGGAGACCATTTACAGAAGCATCGAATGCAAAAAACCGCTGTACCCTAACTTCAACACTTTGGAAGAAATAGGCTTTTTTCGAAATTGATCAAAATAATTGAAACTCGTGTAACTCGTTCGAAATTCGTCAAATGGAAAAAATTCTAAAAAACATCACCCCCAGTAGAATTCAATTTTAAATATGTGTACAAAGTTTCACAACCGTAGCTTAAATAATAAAAAAGTTTTTCAAAAGCTGGGTCGGTCCCCTTAAACAGTTAATTTTGGCTTTGAATCTTCAAAATGAGCCAAAATTGGCTAGGCTCAAATATTGGGTTACACCATTACAGTTCCCGCCCCAAAAAACGTGACTCAGCCTCACATTTTACAAATCACTAGAAAACACCTTGACTATTAGCTGTCAATTTCGGAAATCGTCAGCGATCAACTTCACGCGTCATTGCCTGCCAATTGTTTGGAATTGTCAGAAAATATTTTCACTTTTAACTTCTTTTTAATGGTAAATATTATTAGTTCAATATTTTCGAAAATAATTGAATTATTTTATCTATAATTTTAACTAGTGATTGTGACTGGTATCCACGATATCTTCTTTTGATATCATAGATACCAACCACACAATTATTTGAACGTTAAATAATTCATATAGTTTTTTTCTTGTTGAATCGAAATTGTGAAACTGTCCAATAACTTATAACTTACACTAATATCTAAACTATTTTAGCTGTTCAATTATTAATTTCACATACTAATAAAAGCAATCATAGGTATTATTGGGAAGTAAATTCCTTGTGATATGACAAGCTATTATTTATACAAGCTTTTATTTTAACGTGTATTTATATCTTATGTGAATATTAAATGGAATAATTAGATTTGATTTATTTCTAATATCAAAGACAATTTAGAACAATTTATATAGTTTGCATATTCCAATCATGCAAACTAAATAATCTTAATTAGAGGAAAAGATAACTCTTATCTACATGACTTAAAAATGCATTTAATTTCATACTCTATGCTAGTTTATTGTGTTCTACAAAGCTCGCTACCCAGTACAGGCGATCTATTAAGATTTTGATGGATGTTCATGATAAATTATAGAAATCCTACCGTGATGTGATATGTTCTGTTGAATTTATTTCTAAACTATCTATTAAAAGCAACTCATATCGGACCTGTTGAGAGGTGTCGATGGGTTTTTATAATCATTAATTATGATCGCAATTTAAACGTAAGATCTCAATTATCAAATGTAAATTTTAAAGTGAAACAGTCAGTATGGGGATATGAAGGTGGGGAAGAGGGGACGCATCATATCCAAGGTTATTTAGAGATTTTGAGATCTGTTCGTCTTTGTTTTGTGAAACGAATTTTTCCAAATGCCTACTGGGATGCTGCGCGGAAAGGTGCTTTAGAGAATTACGAGTACTGTACCAAGGGAGGAAACTTTGACTGCATGGGGGATTTCTCTGATGTTTTCAGGAAAACTCGTGGCAATCTCTCTCTCTCGTGCAGGAGCAGACCTGCATCAGTCCCATTGATTCTTCATGGATTGATGGATCCAAAGAAGAAGCCCCAAATAGCTGCTTCAAAGGAATATGCCGAGAGATTCTTGTACTTCGAAAGAAGTAGAACTTATTTTGTAAAGCTGAAAGAGTCGATTGCGAACTTCGATCATTGGAAATCTCTGAAATTATTTCCATGGCAGCATAAATTGCTCAAAATAATCATGACTCAATCGTATAGAGGTTTTGTGGGTCATTGATTACGTGGGAAATAGTGGAAAGTCATTTTTAGCAAATGTCCTTAACATTCTGTATGGGTTTATTCTTCTAAACGAAACCATGTCAGTCCATGATATTGGACCGATGCTAGCAGATGTCAATGGATTCGTTTTAGATATACCGAGAGCAAAGCTACAGTCTTTCGACTATGGTTTCCTTGAATGCATCAAGAATGGGTACATGGCTTCTGGAAAGTATGCAGGTGTTTTCAAAAGGTACATATGATTAGTTGTAGTAAGTGTAACGTAGATATATTTTATACAAATATTACCTGAGAATTATTGATGAACTTAGATTTGTCCATGACTGATAGGATTTAGTTTGAAATATTTTAATCAGATTGTTTTAAAATAGTTGTGTACATTTAGTATGTGTTGCTGCTTTCATAAATATTTTTCTTCTTCATGCTACATTCTTTTTGTTTTTTTATTTTCTGAAGTCCTTTGTAGTTAATGGACTTATATTCTTTTGGTATTGCAGAAATTAAATGTAAGTTATTTTTTGACAGCTTCAAACCATCTCCAGTCGTAGTATTCGCTAATGATGTACCGAATCTAAATGCTCTCTCTGAAGATAGATGGAAGATTGTAAGACTGGGCTTAGGTGAATTTTGCGATATGAGGAATGATGTAGCGCTACCATTTCCTCCTGAAATTCCATTCATATCCCCACCTGCATTCCCAAATTTGAATGAGGACTTCAATCTGAGAGACTATTTGGAAGGCAATTTGGACAATATGATACAGTATGGAGAAATTTCTTCCACAAATGAGAATAACCAGAATGGCAGAGTGTATAGGGCTTCTACTTCTGCAGGAACGGAAGTACAAATTTTGCCACCGATTCAAAGTCAAACCCCCATGATATCTCAAGGTAATTTGACAAGGGATATATTTATAAACATTATTTGGAATAATTTAGTTTTAAATTAATTTAAAAATGTCAATATCAGGTACAGTAGATCTGACGCCTGAAGTACATCAGGCACAACCAGTTTTTCAAGAACATCCTCCTGTATGTCCAAGACATCCTGACCAGAGTGAGAACATATTAATTTTATTTTCTCGTGATATTAGTTCATTTAACATTTCTTTACATATCCATTTTTTCCCCATTAATCCAGGTGTCTTCAGGAAGGGATGCCCTTGCTTGTCGAAAAGGAAGAATCTCTCCAAACGACAGAGTAGAGGTAATATATTTGTCATAGTTGGAATCTAAGTCAGGCTTCTCTTTTAATGTTTAAAGTTTAATTATCTAATATTTGCATGTATACAGAAACCAGTGTTCGTCAAACTATTTATAGTCGAACTCTGCACCAATCAGGCTCATCTAGAGGCGATTAAACAAGTATGTATTTGGAATAGTTATGGTTTTCTTAATTCTCTATTATTTGTCTACTTATTTCACCACTAAATCATTTCATGTATTTTTTTCTTATATTCAAAAGGGAGAAGTGATGAGCGATCTCCAATAAGAAGATCAATTGAAGTAAACACCACTTGAAGGATGAAGAATCTGCGTCTTCAGAGTCGAAGCGACAATTGTTCCCAATAGTTGTTATTTGAACAAATTATTGTTTAACTATATTTAAATACATGATAAATTGTTACCACTACTTTCATATTCTAATCCTTGACAGTTTACAAATATATATCCTGATAGTTTACAAAGTAGTAGTTAAATGTCTGACAGTTTCTGATACTTAGTGCTTGACAGTTTCCCCTAATTATTTCATCTGACAGTTTATAATAATATATCCTGATAGTTTACAAAGTAGTAGTTTAATGCCTGACTGTTTCTGATTATAGTGCCTGACAGTTATTCCCTATCCAACACTGAAATCGGTACTTATTCTGAAATTAAATTCACTCCACTTAACGATCTCTTTAACATTTTGTAATTAATAGTTTCAAAGATATAACTATTTTTTATTTTTGTATGTTGGTATTGGAAATTGTCAGACTCAATGTTTAGAACTTGTCAGATGATTTTAACCTGACTTGGGAATGGAGAATTTCCAACCTGAAATAAGGTCATATGGAGAAGTCTATAGCGGAACTTTGCTATTGTGGAATTTTGTCCGGCAGAATTTTCCCGGTGGATTATATATTTCTCGATTCACATAACATTTTTATTAAATAAATATGAATTGTTTTAATTTAACTTTAACATATTGTACAATAATAAGTTTTATTTAACCAATGTTAAATAGCCACGGAATTGAAAATGAAACGAATAAAATGAATTTACTTACGGCTTTCTTCACCTGTACAGTACTTCGTGACGAGGTATGACTATATATGTTCATTAATATGTTCAGTTTTTTCATTAACGATTTCATAGTTTTCAATCTTACATTAAGTATTAATATTTTTATTAGATAATAATATCTTTTCCACGTGAACTTAATATTATCGACTCCATAGTGAAAGGGATAAGACAATAGCTGTAATAGAGCAAACTTCAGGAACCAACTGATTACAATGAATGAATCTTCATCCTACTTTTTCAAGTCGTATATTACCATTCATAATAACTGTTAAATTGTAACGATTAAATTGTTTGTTTCTTAAATTATTGAAAATGTTATATTACTGTTAGTTAGATTAACCTTACCTTTTTTCAATTACGGTGATAAGTAGGGTTGTGACTTTGCATATCTTGCATATTGGTGGAAAAATGCATATGCATATAAAAAAAGCATATGCAAATCTTAAAATGCATATGCAAATCTTGAACTGCATATGCAAATAGAAATTCCATATGCAAATAGAAAATGCATATGCATTTTTATTTTGCAAATGCATTTTCTATTTCTATTTTTTATATACATATAAAAAGTGCTTATTAAAATAAATTGATTAATGATAAACTTCTAAATAAATAAATGATAAACATCAGGCGAATGAATAAAAGCTAGATATTTATTCTACTTCAAAAATTTAAATATTATAGATTAGGTTATAACGAGGTGGGGAACTTGGTTGAACTCTGCTTCTTAATATTCCAGATAATTATTAGAGAGAACTTCAAAAACTTCTACAGAGCAGAGAAATAATGAAAATATATCTTGCGTTCTTAGATTCAACATTCTCAGTAATTCCAGCAACAATAGAGCAAATTGAGGCGTGAAACAGTTCAATCTCAAAAGTGATCACTAGGGTTGTGACCATGAATTAAATAGTTAGGATACCCGCACTCGACAGAAATACCGACAAAGAAAAAGAAGGTGACGTCACTTGGAATACGATTTGAAGGTTCTTGTATTGTTTACTTTGAGTCTGTAACTCAATACTAGTTTTTCTGTGTAGCTTAATACTAGTTTTCAGAATACAGCTATTAGCTACTTTATTCTATACAGTTCTTTTTTTTTATTCATTTTGTTAATTTGTATATATTATGAACAACAATATAAAGTTAGTGATCTATGAATTTCATTCATTCCTTAATTGAAGAAATTTTCAGACAAATATTAATTATATATATATATATTTCACCATATCGATTTTATCGTGATAAATAGTTCTTATACCTACATTTTAATATTAGAAATTATTCTATATAGTTCTTCAATTTCAATCATTGTTGGAGAATACACAATCGATCGTAGTCGACACAAATCAAATTATTATTGAATATCATCTGAGCTAAATTCAATAAATGATTTCAGTATTGAGTATATATATATAATTAATTATATATTAACATTTACAATGCAATTAATTATCTATTTGACCAAGTAATCAAAATTTATTTCATGAAGATCTATAACCAAATATTTCCGATGAGAGTATCTAACTATTTGATTCATGGGTTGTGACCATATTCTTTATGAAAATTTGGCTTTTATGCTTTAAGCTTGATAAATAGGCTTTTATGCTTTATATATATAGATTTTATGCTTAAAGATATATTCTTTTATGCTTAAAATATGCTTTTTTATGCTTAAAATATGCTTTTTATGCGTTCAGGGTAGCTTTATATGTTCTAATTTCTTTGAAATAAGGCCAATTGTAATTGGGAGTTTTCATTGATGGTATATTTCGTTAATTAAACCAAAAACAAAATAACTTATTTAATATCTTGATTTTTACTTGATTTTTTTTTTTTTTGGTGTAAATAAATGAGATATATATTACTATATAATATAGAATAGTTACACCTCTTTTTAATTTCTATAGAACTTTCTAATCAAAGAAAACGTGTGGAGGAATAGGTTGACAAGATCAAATTACTGAAAAACAATAAGTTAAGTGTTGATTTTAAATTGTAATACCACTGAATATAATCAATGTTTGACTAGATACTAGGTAAACTAATAAAATATTTGTTAAATTATAAATAATATTATTTGAGGGGCCGTTGTAGGATTTGTATGGTCAGAAGGTGACCGTTTAAAGATCGTGCGCTTTACGAGCTTTACCTGTATAAAAGATACTTCATATTTATGACTTATTAATGTATCTACTTGGAAACAGACTCTATAAGAAGTGTTTTAATATATAAAAATTCACAATTAAAAGATATTAACTTTCATTCTACATCTGAGTGTTTATTCATTTTTGCAATTAATAAAAAAACATTTGGTGATAATACATGGGCTTCTTAGTAACAGCCTATTTCGAGAAATAGATGGAAATCGAGAATGTCTACTTAACTGAAATACGTTTGATTTTTTTTAATTAAAATTATTTTCTGCATATATTTTGTATATGCGTTTTATATACGCATTTATTTTGCATATGCGTTTTATAAATGCATATGCGTTTTATGAAACGCATATTTCCAGCGAATATGCACTAAATTTTTATGTGCATACACTGCATAATATGCGGTGCATATTGTCTCAACCCTAGTGATAAGTGAATGTTAGAATATATGCATAGCAGTTAAATTAAAAGGTTTTCTGTAATTATCTTAAGTGAATTCAAAATTTATTTTATTTTAACGTCCGCGGCTATTGAATATTGGTTAAATAAAACTTGTTATTTTACAATATGTTAAAGTTACATCAAAACGATTTATATTTATGTAAATTGCATCTTACATTTTTAATTTTTAATTTACAATTTACCAATTTAAACCTAGAAATATATAATCCACGAGAAAATAAATTTCGCCGGGCAAAATTCCTAGAATCATGTGTATATGGTGGCATGCCGGCTTCCCTCCTGTCAGGTCATTGAACAATCATGAAGTGTACAGTTCAACAAACTAGATGACGTGCACTCGTAGAGCGCGTTCCTTCGCCACCACATGTAACCTCAATCACCAATAATTTGTCTTGAGTTCTAACTTAACCTTTACCTGTTCGCTACCATAATCTAATCAAATGGTTCCTGGATAATACCATTCGTCCCACCAAATTTAGGTAATTTGGTTGAATACTTTTTGAGTTATTAATGACCTTGATCTTCAAATTTGACCTTATCATTCCAAAAATCTAATAAACTGATTCCTGGATAAGGACCAATCGTCTCACAAAATTCCAATTGATTTAATCGAAGACTTTTAGAGTTATGCGAATAACTAGATGATAAATAAATAGATAACAAAATAAATGCAACCTAGAATATAACCTTCCGCAAACTGCGAAGGTAACTAAAGTGATAAAAACAACCCACATTATGCCTATTTATGTTGGAAATTTCAAACTAATCATTTATTTCTTATCATCTTTGTTGATTTTTTTAAAGTTATCTTCATACATAATATTTATATTTAAATATAGATCATTTATTTTAAATAGCCATTATGTAGTTTTTGTATCCGGTCAAATCTCATGTTAAATAAATGTCAAAACATGTAAAAATTACTAATGTTACGTTTCATTTTACAACGGTTAATGATGGTATCCGCTTTTTATGATACATTACATATTTTAGTATACACATTTTAAATTTTTCTATTACTGTTCTTTAATGAAATCATATATAACGAGATTGAAAGTTCCGAGACTGTATTTTCCAAGACGTAACTTTTTAGAACCGTATCAGGGGGCGTGCAGCTCTCCTAAACCCCCTGCCAGGTCATTGGAGAGAACAATAAAGTGTGAATTACAACTAATTAGCAGATACAACAAACTACATAAATATCATTTAATGCAGAGAGTCGCAAAATAATCTTCAATTATATATGAATATATGAAGATTACTTTGAAAAACCCATCAAAGATAATAAATGAAGTGTATTCATCAAATAGTGAAATCTGCCGGTTCTCTCGCGAGAATAACTGTTAAAGATGAATAGTCGAGGAATGTGGTGTCAAATTAAACCTCAGGAAGGTCTGTTTGCTTTACCACAGCCTGTCAATAACATTCTGGTTTCTGGAAATGGGATGTAAAATTCTTTGTTATCCACAAACAACAGAAAGTAATTAAAAAATCGATATGTTGTCTGGTCAGTTAATAGTACTATCACGGAAAAATGTCACTCGGAATTTCAATGCATTAAATAACAATCTTCTCGATGCTGAGAATTGAACAGTTTACAACATTAAAATTTTATCAAAGATCTATAGGCGAAAACTACTCCAAAAGTCTTATTATAAAGTTGTAAATTATAATATTTGATAAGTATTAAAACATATTGAATTCAAAGATGTTTGGAGTGATATGTTACGGGTATTTCTCTTTAGAATATAAATAGAATTAGCTTTATAAATTCACCTATATTGTAGTGAACTTCAATATTGAATATGACTGATTTTATATGCTACCTAATTATAGAATAGGTACTTAGTATTTTTCATATAATATCAAATGAACAGAGACAGGCACATGACTCTCTCCTCATTTATTATATGTATGATTCGTTACAATAATGAATACTATTATATAATAACCACTATAAAACATGGTAACAAATTTCATAACTTTAACAATTACTTTACAATATTTAATTAATGTTATCGAGTTACCATTATAATACGTGTCCAATTACGTTAATGCTGAACAGGAAATACTAAATCAGGTTTAAGGCTTACTCTTAAGCATAGTTAAATTGTTCCAAACCGTATTGTACAGCTTAACATCTCACACAAAGGCCTTTTTCTTAACAATAGCCTTAAGATGGAACTTATAGATGAATGAATCGAAGCTCCTCCCACTCTCTATATAAGTCGAAAACTCTGAGACTCAGCATTCATAATTGTATGAACCTTCAACACGACAGTTTGAGCTCTGTTAATTACCTGAAAAGGCGAAGAACTTGACAATTATAAGGTGAGTTTGAACAATATATGTAGATTATTGCTTATTTTTAAACAGTAGAATGTTTCAGCTACATTTTACAGTAGAACCTTCTTATTCATGCTTGTTTTTTTAAATTTGACTCCAAATTTCATTTAGAAGAGCAACGTGTATTTGAGAAAACCCGGTAATATAAAATGGTAAAATATTATAATAGAAATATTCCCAATGCTTAAAGACATAAACAAAACATTATCTGTTATTAGATATTTTTATTTATATAATTGTGTTACATTGAACAAAGAGTAATTACTTCTTCATCCGGTTGTCCCCTAAAATGTTTGCGCACAGTTTTTCGAGAGAAACTTTTTTTTATCGAAAAAAAAACAAGTTTTCTATCCAAACTCGGTGTACGCATAGGCCTACTTTTCATCTATCTATACATACGTTAAATTTAACACGTTGACCGCAATGTGTACCATATATGTACACAGAGAACTTTCCCAACCGGTGATGTGTACATATATGGTACACGTATCAAAATATATAGAGCTTAAATTAGATGTATATCAGTTTATATTAGAAATTTTTAGGAATGGTGTACTTTGACAAGAAGGTAAATAACTAAAATGAATATCGATCATGAAAAATATGTTTATCTATAACTATAACCGAAAATAATGTACTACATGTTTAAACCTATCGCCAGAAAAGCAAACATGCTGGATCAGCAATCGCAGTCAACGTGAATAATTTATTCATATTTGGTGGAAATATATCCTAATATATTAAAATGAAAAATGATTGGTCATTTTAATTAATAATATAAATTTTCTAATAACTGCATGTTAGCTAATTGGTAGCAAGAAATTATCCAATATTTATTTCCTATGATCATAAGTTGCAACTAAATATTGTCTGTGGTTCATTATCAGTAAACTAACCCAGAATGTTATTTCAGATTTTCAAAATGCCTAACAAGAGGATTTCAAAGAAGTTTGCCTTCGTCAGCACAAAGTACGACTTCACGCCTCCAAATGAAAACCAGACCATTTGCAAGATGACCAAGTCCCTCGGCAACAACACATTCCAGGTATGAAAAAACTATAGATTGCATCATATTGTTAGAATTATTTCACTCATTAACTAGTTTATTCTTCTAAAGTGATATTGTAATGCATGGAAAACCAATGATTTAATTATGAACTGTCAATTGATCTACAGAACCATTAGATATGCATACTGTCATCAAATTAGGAGGATATTTAAATAATTTCACTTATGGTTTTCTCAATTTTGTATTTCACACTTGTAGACTTAGCCTCAGGAACTGAATGTCTTCGTATGTTCCAGATATTTATTAATTAAACACCATAAACATTACAAAAACTGATAAAAGTTTTTCTGGAGTACAGCTAATTAGTTTATAAATCTGTTGTTTAACTAATATATGCCTTTGAACATAAAGTAGTTCATTACTCATGGAAGTATATACCATATTTCATTCACAATACGTGTCAATCAAAGCCGCATTAGTAAATAAACCAGTTTGTACTTTCAATTTCTCTTCATCTTTATATTGCAATCACTAAACCTAACTTGATAAGAATACCCTGTCTTATGTTTATGTCAGGTTATTCACTTCTTAAATTAACTCTCCAATTTTTCTTCTTAGGTTATCACACAAAATGGTGCAGAGTTCATCGCTTCCCTAGTCAAAATGTTCCGTAGCAACGTTATGATGATACCCGGCAGCTACGTAATCACCGAACCAATTCCTGATGGCAACAAAGTCAAGGCAGAGATTGTTCGTATATTGCAACCAGACCAAATAAAGAAATTAAACAGGGATGGAATTTGGCCGGCATCATTCTCCGATTGTAAATACATCAACAATAGTTACAAAGCAGAATTCAAGGAAGAGGTTGACCACCATATTCTTCGGACTCGTAAGCCACTGTGTTCAGCGTCCCATTATCTCGGAGGAACTACGTCTGTCACAGCTGCAGATAACCAGTACCAACAAAGTGGAGAGCTAGAGGATGAAATGCCTTATATTCCACCCAATCCTAACCTAAAAGGCGTTAGCAGGACTGTGTTTCTAAACGAAGATGGCTCTTTTGATCACGATGGTGATGAAGCTGCGTTGGTGACAGAATCTGTAAGCAGACGTAGAGGTGGCAGAAGAAGAGGCAATCGTAGACTCTAACACTTTTAGCTCAGTCGTTATTGTTATTTCAGTCATTATTATGTTATATTAAAATTAAGATATAATTTTGTTCTTCTTTTCTGTCCCCTATGAAACTTTGTCAAATTCTTTTTCTCACTACAAATTCAACTTTTCAAAAATGGTCACTAATGAGTAAAGCTAGAATCTGTTTTTAACAATAAATGATGAAATTTTAATTTCAGTTCACAAACCTTTGCAAAAGTTTAATTAGATTTTGAATTAATTTGAAACTTTCTGTTAGAGATGCAACAATATATCTGTATCGGCTATTTCATGCTGTGTCCTGTATCTGCTGTTAAAATTGGCCATTAGAATAACTTGTTCCAAAAATTTGAACAATTCAACTATTTAATAAATTATAAAGCACTAAATATCATTTATAGATATTGATATAACAAATATTTTCAGCTAACCCGAATCTGTCTGTGGTGAAGTGAATGAGAGTTGTGTCCACAACTAATGTAATTTGGATTTTTCAAGTTTACCATCTTTTTAAATACTTACAGTATTAGAGAATAGCGCAAGAATGCAAGAATGATAACGAATTTGATATAATTATGATAATTTATTCAAATGAAAAAAAAATCAGCTGTAATCTATATACAGTATGGGCCACAAAAATGTTTCCGCTTTTTCAAATACTTGTAAATCGTTACCCACATGGACGAAAAAACTGTATCTTGGTCTCCTTTTGCTCCGCCTCTTATTTTATTTTTAACAGGTAAAAACAATTTCAAACTGAGGGAGATATTTTTAAGAACAGGTAAGCAAAGAGTTAGGGTGACTATTTTTGTCATTGTGCGAAGGTTATTCATAGAGCTAACTCTGTAATTTTACTTACTAAAAGACAGTGAATAAAAGAAAAAAATATTATAATGGTAGACAATATAATGAAGGGAGCTTACACTTCTTCCTTGGAGTCTATATAATATAATTCGCAAGATCTGTCTGTGTGTTACTTGGAGCAATATTACTCACAAACGGTTAGACCTAGAAACTTGAAAATTAACATCTTTTTAGAATGTGGTGTCGAACTTAACGTGTTAAATTTTTCTTAAAATTTGAACAGGTTTTGGAATTATTAACACTTGATCTACATATAATGGGATAGATAGGAATTAATTCGACAACTTTCTAGGATATTTTCAGAAACTATCCAACAGAATGAATGGAAAGAGTCTGATTTGGGATTGCACGTGTGTCGACACATTTGCCGAGACACACCTCAATGATTCCGCAGTTGAGGCCGGATCAGCTGCCGGGGCTGCGGAGAACCGTAAACGTCAGAAATACTCCGCCCTTGGAGATGCATACATATTTGAGCCAATTGCTACAGAGACCACAGGAGCGTACGGTAGAACGACCTCCTTAATCATGAAGTCCATAGGTAGACGCCTTGTCGAGACAACGAATGATCCAAGGGAGTCTGCCTGGTTCCAACAGCGAATGGCTCTTGCGATCCAGAGAGGGAATGCCTTCAGCATCCTCTCAGCCGCGAAAGAGAGGTTTTAGAGGGTCGGGTCCACCCCTTCAGGGAACTCAACCCCTCACTCGTAGTTCCTGAAGGAATTTCCTCTTCTGTAAAGATTTTATCCTTCTTGTTTTTAATGGAAAAATATTGTCTTTAAAAAAAAAAAAAAAAAAAAAAAAAAAAATCCAACAGAATGGGCTGGAATTTTCGGGAAACTTTCGGTTTCCAGAACGTCATTGATTCGTTTTACAATATTTTTGAATTATTCATATTTTAAGTTTTAATGTAATACAGAGGTATATAATTAAAATCGCAAAGTACATGATAACATACACGAAATAAATGAAAAAATAAAATTTACAATAATCGAGTCGAAAAAAATCTATATGTAAAAATGATATACAAGAATAACTGCGTTAATCACTTTTCGAGATATGATGAAAGTTAGAAAATGAAAAATAAAATTCCATTCTGGTTATCAATTTTTCAATCGGAAATTAAATGACTTCATTTGCATTTCTGAAAATATTATATTAATAGCTGATTATTAACTGGTAAAATTTAATCAATTTACGGAATAAATGATATTCAAAACATATTAGTTAATCGAATAACAACAAAATATACCTAATTTCGGTAATTAATTCAAATCAATGGAACATCAGCTTGTAGTACCTATGTGGGAACTCTATTTTTTTTTATTTCTATCATTGAACTGATCGATGTAAGAACATATTTTACTTTTCATAATGAGATTATTTTAATGATGTTTAATGTTTGTAATTTGTATTCAAATACCTAATTATCTATCTCGTATAATAATTTATAATGTACACGATCAGAGATGGGCGGGATTGTACTTCCCAAGTACCAAGTAAAAGTACTAAGTACCAAGTAAGTACTTCAAGTACTACTTGAAGTACTTTCTAAAAAGTACTTTAAATAATTACTTAGAAGTACTTTTTACAAGTACTTGTTACTTCCCAAGTAAAAAGTACATTGTAAAGTACATTTTTTCCTTTATAATACAATGACAGTCAAACTAACGACGATGTCGCTACAGTTGCTAGATGTTGCCAATTGGATTCAAGAGATTCTAATAGATTTGTTCTATAATCTCTGTAAAATTGAATCTTTTTCCCATCTAGAAATGTATTTACAGCACCTTACACACTAACAAACTGGATAAAAACTGGTGGATTTTAGTGTTGTCAGACAATAAAACCTAGAGTTTGAAGAAAACTATTTGTCAAACAGTAGAATCGAAACTAAGACAATGTTTAATTTTATGTGAAGATGATATTTTAAATATTCTGAATTACGTTCATGTATTATCAGGGAAAAAATAAACGAGGTCACTTTAAATTTTAGATGCAAAAACCGTGGAGTTTTCAGTCAAAATTTTGAGATTTGACAACGTTGCATAGGATAAGCTCCACCTTCTCGTAGTATTGAGAAAAGATGCCAATTAATTTCTATTAAGATACCAATTAGTGAATTATCTTTGAATATAGATGGTTGGTGGCATTAAATCTTACTGTTTTACAATTAGCTTTACATTTCTACTAAAATTAATTATAATTATTGAATTGCGTTCTCCAGTAATAATTTGAGTATTTTCACTATTTTGTTTTGGTCACTTAATATAAAATAAGTATAAGAATGTTAAAGTCAAATAAATAATTACTAATTATTATTTACCTGAACTCATGGAAGAACTAGTAAGCCTGAACTATAGCAATAGGAAAGTTTGGGACATTTTGGTTGGTATTATTGAAACATCAATATTTGGGTGTCCGAATGAAATCACACTAATATATAATAAATATTCTCGAAACTTGAAATCATTCTCGTTTATAATTTAAGATAGGACATGCCATGACATTTCCATATTCTTACCCCCCCCCCCCCCCTCCCACAGATATTTTAAACTCAATCAGTACCATTCATCAACATGTTGCGGGACTCAGGTGAATTATTTAGTATACTGTACTGAATATAAGAAATTTTAGACATATGAATAACCTAATCGACGATAATGGTAACAATGTTAGGCATCAATATAAGTTAACCTAAGGAAAGGGTGAGAATTAAGGGGTACGCGGGGTTTCACAAACACCCCCCCCCCCCCCCTCGCCCTCATCTCTCACCCATTACCATAGTTTTTTTGCTATATAGACCTAATTTAGTTCTGTTTCATATATTTTTTAAAGTTTATATTCATCATGCTAGATTTAATGGGGTACGGTCAAGAGCCCCCCCGGTCATGAGCCTCCCCGGTCACGAGCCCCCCTATGTCATAAGCCCCCCCGGTCACGAGCCCCCCCTCCCTGTTTTTTTAATCCTTATTTACCTAGTTAAACAAATGAAGAACTACTTAGATAGATATAACTGAAAGTTGCTAATGTTGTTTGATGTAGTTTGTTGTATCCGCTAGTTTGTTGTACTGCACACATCATGATTGTTTAATGACCTGGCAGGTGGGTTCGGGGGGCGGCACGCCCCCCGATATACATATACTTTATGTCTAATAAGTAATGAACTACAAAAGTGTCAATAAGGATTAAATAATATAGGTAAATAAGGATTTAAAAACGGTTGGGCTCGTGATCGGGGGGGGGGGGGCTCATGACCGGGGGGGGCTCTTGACCGGGGGGGGGGCTTTATGACCTAGGGGGACTCATGACCGGGGGGGCTCTTGACCGGGGGGCTCATGACCGGGGGGCTCATGACCGAGGGGGCTTTTGACCGGGGGGGCTCTTGACCTACACCCAGATTTAATAATAAGAGGCCGTGAGGGCATATTTCTCTTTGCATGTTAACCATTTCGGTCATACATGCTGATACCTCTTTGATCTCGATTACTTTCTGCCATAGGATAAGTTGCGGATTATTGGACGGATATTACCAGAAAATGTATATAATTAAAGTTAAATAATTTTAATTATATACTTATTTGTATTTAGATCGAATAATTGGAACCATCCGATAATTTGTAACTTGCAGCTAATATATAACATATTTTACATAACTATTCCTAACTCTGTAATCAAATTAGATTTTTCAACTGTAATTAAGTTACAATCAAATGCTATAGGCAGCACAGTTTACCATTAAAAAATAAATGGTGCCTCTCTCTCACGGACGTATCTTATAAGGATCACCTAAATCTAGATGCTACCTATTTCAATTTATATTAATTTCAGTAACTAAAAACTAATCATAATTAGGAGGTTTGACCTCTGCTTGGAATAAAAGGCCATATAGCTGACGTCAAATGGAAAGGAACTCAAAGAAGCAGTCAGAAAAGAAAATGGTTCAATGATCATTGAACAATGTCACCTACAAATGCTCAGAGATGAAGAACGTGAATATGCAGTCATTTACCAAGAAATGTGTATGAAAAAGACACAAGCACCAGTATCTGCATTCTCAGACGGAAGATGAAAATGAAAAGATTATGGAAAATTAATCCTACATACCAGAAAAATCTAAAACTCCTTAGTTGGAGAGCATGACTCTAGCTTTATTCTCTAAAACTGCAACTAGTGTTTAAAAATGATAAGCTTGGTAAATATAAAAAAAGATAATCCATATTACAATAGTTCAGACTCCAAAGACGCCACCTCTTTCCCTAACATTCACCACAGACAATTCAAAATTGAGCCCCTGAGGGAAATTATTCATTTATCACCTTCAAAAACTTAATCATCGATGAAGGGTAAAAATTTATTTTCTAATTAAGAAGATATAAACTTAGAAACTCAAATTGATTGACTGATTCAGAAGTATTGTAAATCTAAACTAATACAAACAATATAAAACTAAATAAATATTTACTTTTTGGCCGAACTTTTTTTCGGGGTGGTAATTGAGGGGTATGGTCATGAGCCACCCCCCAACCCCAGACTGAAGCCCCCTCCCCTCCCGGTCATGAGCCTCCCCGGACTTAAGCCTCCGGTCATGAACCCCCCTGGGACGTATGCCCCCCCCCCCCGATATCGAGCCCCCCCCCCCCCATCCTGTTTTTAATCCTTATTTACCTAGTTGAACAAATGAAGAGCTACTTTGATAGAAATAACATGGAGTAGCTAATTATGTAGTTTGTTGTATACGCTAGTTTGTTGTACTGCACACTTCATATGATTTTTTAATTACTTGGCAGGGGGTTCAGGATGACGCCCCCGATATACATATATTTTATGTTAAATCAGTAATAAACTTCATAAGTGTCGGACTACTGGGGTGTCGTACAATTGGGGCGTCTGACCAATTTGGTATCGGACTAATGGGGCGTCGGACAAATGAATAGTAATCTTGTTTTCTTTATGTATTTTAGGAATCCTTATTTACCTAGTTAAACAAATGAAGAGCTACTTAGATAGAACTAACTGAGAGTATCCCTATATATCTAGCTAGCTACTCTCAGTTATCTATATCTAGGTAGCTACTCTCAGTTATATATATCAAAGTAGCTAATCATTTGCTCAACTAGGTAAATATAGATTAAAAACATGGGGAGGCTTTTGACCGGAGGGGGGGGGGGCTTTTGACCGGGGGGGGGGCTTAAGTTCAGGGTGATTATGAATTACACCTGTTCCTTGAGCGGTGAAAAAATTCATCACCGCTCGTTACCGTTCACAGAAGTTGGTCCTCGTTAAAGCGCAGTCATATATGCTCGGCCACCGCTTATGTTCCCCTTACCGCTCTGACGGTTTTGAGCTTTTCAAAATGTTGCAAGGGTTGAGGAGGGTTAGTTTTCCTCTCTGCAAAGTTCACTACCTCTAAAACACCGCCCAGCCAAAGTTTGGCACCGCTAGAAGCAAGTTCGTGAACGCTTTATTCCGCTAGGCCAATGCAGAAATCCTGAACGGTGCTTCCACAGCTTTGACCGGGCGGTGATTAAACGTTGACAAGCTTTGGCAGAGCGTTGCTATTTTTTTATGAGTTTGTTTCTCGAAATTATCTATCAAAATATAAAATACAGGTGGTGCCATAGTGGTGCACCGCTGATGCCGTCGTTGACATAGAGTTGGCTTAACGGTAGGAAGAGGCAGCGAGCGTTAGTTTGGCAGTATGAAGCTATGCAACCTCCTTACCAACATCAAACCAAAGTTCATCACTGCAATGAATCTTTGCTTCATTTTCTGAGACCGTTTCAGAAAACTCGTGTCTTTGATTCAAACGTTTTCAACTGCCTAATTAAAGTTTATGCAACATTTAATCACCGCCCGGGCAATGCTGGAGAAGCAGCTGTGGTCCAGAATTTGAGATTTACGTATTTGCGTCTATAATGGTGCCAAAATTTGACTGGGTTTTGTTGCGGTGGGGAACTTTACGGAGTGGAAAGCTACTGCTTCTCAACGCTCGTAATATTTTTTGCAGTTCAAAACTTTCGGTCGGTAAGTGTGAACATAAGCGGTGGTCAAGCGTATACGGCGTTGCCTGAACGGGGGCCAACTTCTGGTCAGCGTTAACAATTTTTTGTCCCTGCTACAGGAACACTCTAGCAAATTCCTCCGGTGTGTCAGGTCTTCAAATGATGAACCTCAACTATCGATTGATATCAAAAATCTGTCAGAATTTCTGATAAATTTCATCCACTCAGCTCCGTAATCAAAAGCAGTATACCGCTTTACCAACTTTAAACCCCGCCGAGTCAACGCCCACACTCGTAGAACACCGCTCTATCAATGCTCGTGTTACCATGATTGGTTTTCCCTTGTGATCGCGGTAACGATTGTTGTCGGAATTTCGTTTATTTTCCTTTAATTCAAAGAACGATCCAACAAGGTTCTGACTGTGTGATCTAGGCTTTAGATATCCTTATCTATACATCGAAACAAGCCTTACTTTTAATAAATGAGAAAATTAGCAATTCCTCATGCTATACCACATATACTGGAATTATTTTGCTCCAGTGCTTCAGATATTTTCTATTTGATTAAGATTAGCAATTAGTGTTGTTAATCAGTCCCTATCGAAAGTCTCATGAAGATTTCGACAGCTGCTGCATGCTCTCCAATGAGGAGTGCATTATTATGCACCCAAGTAATAAAATAAAAGATTAACAGAAAGATAGTGAGAAAATGAGAGAGAAACAACATAGCTCATTAATAATTAGTTTGGGTGACTAAATATCAACACATGACTAGGATTGTGACAATATGTGTTTAAAATCATAGATCCAGAAAAAAGTATGGACGGAATGAATGGAAGACTATTTAATCATTCTAAATCAGCGGTATACAGTACCCGATACCATTTCATTTCGTTTCCTCTATGATATTCTTAAGATCTATTATTTTATCTGCATATTGTCACAACCCTACACATGACCAACGAGAAGACGTGCACGCGTTGTAGAGCGCCTACCTTCGTCGCCACATATAACCTTGACCACCCAATAATTTGACTTGAGTTAGAAATGAACTAATCTTTTCTCGTTCAGTCCCAAAATCTGATCAAATGGTTCCTGGTTATTGACCAATAAATGGTCAATACTAAATTTCAGGGAATTGATTGAATACTATTTGAGTTATAAATGACCTGATCTTTTACTCCCAAAATCTTTTGCTTTTTGTACTTTTGACCCGTCGTTACTTTTGACCCGATCTCTCCCAAAATCTAATCAAACTTAATTCAAGGTATAGAAGGTCCGAGGTTATAGGGAGGACTACAATTCGAGCAAATTCAACAGAAATCTAGATCATGGAAATATTGTTTATCAATTCAAATTATTGAATGACAAAAGAAGGTAAAACTAAGACAAAATGAAGGGAGCGGCAATTTATACAAGTTAAGTTCTCAGAAAAAATTATCTATAACTTTTCAAAATAGTTTCATTTTAATTTCTTTTACTATGTAAAATTGAAGACTCCATTAAATCTATCTTGAAAAGAGAGGTGGAAGTCTGCGATCGAACTGTAGGTACGTTCTCTAGGTTCTAAACTTCAGCAATCAAATTAAAGTATTTATCAATAGCCTCTTCTCCTTCCTAACACGTTAAAATATTAATATTGCCAACACTACTTCCCGTTAAAGAAGATAATTTTATATAGGGATATACTGTTCAATGCAAGGATTTAGATATAGCTTACAAGTTTAACTATTACACAGTTCATGCAAATGAATGTGTTATTAAGCAATGAATATGTAAGCTAATTTTAGAAGTTAGTAGAATTCTCTTTGGCAATGCATCGCTAGCCTAGATGTGGCTTTACCTATACCCATAGTATATATTCTACTACATATTTATCTTTTTTTTGTTATAAAAATTATTAAAATATTTGAACATAAGCCAATTTAACCAAACCAGCCTTTACATTAATCGAGGGTATTATAGACATTGCATAATTAACTAATTATATACTTGTAAAATTGAACTAAGTTAAATACGCAACAGCTGATGTGACACAGCAGCCGATAGCTAATTACAAAAAGATGCTCTATAAGAGATATGAAGTTTGAACTGCTATAGTCGAAAATTGAAAATCTTCTCTTACTAGCTATCAGCTACTGTGTCATATTGGCTATTGTGTCTCTACCTTAGTTCTTGCCCTTCAAAAAAAAATTCAAATTATTCTTCATGCTCACTTATTAAGATAGGACTGTTGCAAATAATAAATCAATGATAGTAGTTTTAATCTTATAACTGATAGTATGGAATGGCTAGTTATTCTGTCAATAATTTAGAGCATGAAAAAAATCGATTGATATTAAATCAAATGATGCCTAGCAGTTTTTTCGTGAAGTGATACGCAATGTAGTTATTATTTCATTAAAATTTGATATACGATTAAATCTGTGTGTAAACCACTATTACAAATGGTTAAATAACTGTTCCTGTAGTTACTCCCATCTGAAAAAATTAAGAGAAATAAACGACAAGTTTTATAGTTTAGCGCAATAGTTTTTTATAAATACCTATAGTTATTTCGGTGAAGGCCTGATAGTTCAAATAATCGTTAATCGAAATGTAAAATTTTTATTAATACGATATAGTTTGATTCGCACTATATTTCAATATTCAAAGATAATTCACTAATTGGTCTCAAGTAGTCATAAACTTTTTACTGCATGGCATCTTTTCTCAATACTACGAGAAGGTGGAGCTTATCCTATGCAACGTTGTCAAATCTCAAATTTTTGACTAAAAACTCCACGGTTTTTGCATCTAAAATTTAAAGTGACCTCGTTTATTCTTTCCCTGATAATACATGAGCTATATTGACCAATTGAAGTACAATGCCTATAATTATTTTATGATACCTAGATATCACAACCAATATTTGCCAAACGCGTACATTGAAAAGAGTCACTGTGATGATGTACTATCAGAGAAAAGAGTCGCTGTGATGATGTGCTATCAGAGAAAAGAGTCGCTGTGATGATGTGCTATCAGAGAAAAGATTCGCTGTGATGATGTACTATCAGAGAAAAGAGTCACTGTGATGATGAACTTTCGTAGAAAAGAGTCACTGTGATAATGTACTATCAGAGAAAAGAGTCACTGTGATAATGTACTATCAGAGAGTCACTGTGATGATGTACTATCAGAGAAAAGAGTCACTGTGATGATGAACTTTCGTAGAAAAGAGTCACTGTGATGATGTACTATCAAAGAAAAGAGTCACTGTGATAATGTACTATCAGAGAAAAGAGTCACTGTGATAATGTACTATCAGAGAAAGAGTCACTGTGATGATGTACTATCAGAGAAAAGAGTCACTGAGAAGATGTACTATCAGAGAAAAGAGTCACTGTGATGATGTACCATCAGAGAAAAGAGTCACTGTGATAATGTACCATCGGAGAAAAGAGTCTTTTCGATGATGTACTATCGGAGAAAAGAGTCACTGTGATGATATGCTATCAGAGAAAAGAGTCACTGTGATGATGTACTATCAAAGAAAAGAGTCACTGTGATAATGTACTATCAGAGAAAGAGTCACTGTGATGATGTACTATCAGAGAAAAGAGTCACTGAGAAGATGTACTATCAGAGAAAAGAGTCACTGTGATGATGTACCATCAGAGAAAAGAGTCACTGTGATAATGTACCATCGGAGAAAAGAGTCTTTTTGATGATGTACTATCGGAGAAAAGAGTCACTGTGATGATATACTATCAGAGAAAAGAATCACTTTGATGATGTACTATCAGAGAAAAGAGTCACTGTGATGATGTACTATCAGAGAAAAGAGTCACTGTGATGATGTACTATCAGAGAAAAGAGTCACTGTGATGATGTACTATCAGAGAAAAGAGTCACTGTGATGATGTACTATCAGAGAAAAGAGTCACTGTGATGATGTACTATCAGAGAAAAGAGTCACTGTGATGATGTACTATCAGAGAAAGAGAAAAGAGTCACTGTGATGATGTACTATCAGAGTTAAAATTATAAAAAAAAAATTTATTTTATAAATTGTATAGTAAATGTACTTGGTACTTCTAAGTACTTTAAAAAGTACTTGGTACTTTTATTTTGAAAGTACTTTTTAATTTGAGTACTTGGGCAACTACTTCAAGTACATTGATTTACGAGTACTTGTACTTAGTACTTAAGTACTTTCGATGTACTTTCCGCCCATCTCTGTAACACGATATAATTCTACACAAATTGATGACGTCACGGGACAAAAAATAATGTTTCACTGGTAGGTACCTAAATTTGATAAAATGAAATGTAAAACGGGATGTGTATTACCAAATGAGGTAAGTAATGTCCTTAAACCATAAATAAAATAGAAATACATATAATTATCTGATAGGGTATACATATTTAAATTAAATATGATATACGTATATATATGTATTTGGTATTCACTTGGATGTAAATTAGAATAATATGAACCCTATATCCAGAAATATAGGGTTCATAAGCACGGGAATTAAATGGGTAGCTACCTAATAATACAGTGTGTTTCAACATTTTGTGTCTTTTCAGTGGCTTTTACTCATAGTTATACTGACGAAAAAAAAGAAAATGGTTCACCAAAATGTTCAGGCAGAGTGGATTTTTAATGATTAATAACAAGAAATACATATTATAGAAGATGCTGGAAGTGGCCTCCATTTCGCTGCACACAGAGATTCGCCCGCTTCAATTCACACCGATGGTGGGAAGCCGTTCAACGCTAGGCAACAAGCTAAATCTTGCCACTTGCGGCAGGCAACTGGGCAACGTGTAACTACGTGCAGCATGCTACGCAGCTGCATGCTGCGCGTTGCCTTAATTTGAACTGGTTGAAATACATTTTGCCCCTGCGGCAATGTAGCATGCTGCGTGTTGCCAAAATGCTGCCCCCAGTGGAAACCCGGCTTTACACATAAGTGTATAAATTATATTTTACAATATTCTACATAAGTATTGGTTAAACTTTATGGAATTTTTTACTTAATGAACTCATGTAATGTTATTGCTGCGTTATATGTGTCAGTATATTAACTTTATGTTAAAACTATTTTCTTTGTGCAATAATTATTATCAGTTACAAAAGAAATATATTTTTTTTTATGTGTGTTGATCTCACTTCATTTCAATCTTTCTATATGCATTGTAGAATCAGTCTGCTACTGTGAGTCGCTCGTGAAGTTTTCAATATACAGGGTGTCCTACAAAAAAGTCTACCCAAATTTAAATTCGTATGTTTCAATAACTATTGAAGGTACAGTTAAAACAGATTTATTTCTAGCTTTTAAGAATATTCATATAACTATTCCTTTTATAAAATAATGACATTATGGAGAAATGCATTTGAGTACAAAATAGAAGTCCAAATCAATTTTGTAAAGCGACTCCTTTTAAAAAATAGAAAAGTTTATGTTATAATAAATAAATTAAATATTTATTACTTAATAAATATTTATTGAAGAAAACAGAGGACTCCATTGTTACTGCATTATATTTATGGTCAGGAACTCAACAAGAAGTGGTTTATGAAATTTCCCAAGTTTCAAAATCCTTCATTGTTTCCGTCTTCAGGGGTAGCATTTATTAAAATACAAGCAACTTATAATTTACCTACTCGTGATCATGATAATTATCCTAACTTATATTTCATTTTTATTTTATACATTTCAATTTTAATTTTTGGCTATCTTATTAACTATAGGAAGTATTTACTAAGGGACTTCATATGCTCTATTTAAAGTGTTATCCTATCCATTCGTATAATACGATTCTAATTTCCTCCTATTAAAAGTATGTTGACATTGTTACAATACCTAACATTATCAAAATCTAAACTATGGCCTGTATCTCTATTATGCTAAAATATCTAGGACTATTCTACATTAGATTTATGTTCTGTAATTCTATGACCTAACATTCTACCTGTTTCTCCTACATATTTACAATCATAATCTTAACAATCTATTTAGTATAGTGGAGAACCGGGAGCATTCGGACAGAAGGATAATTCGGACAACTCGTTTAAACATGTTTACAATTGGTGGAACTACCTCTTATTGCAACTGAATGTGTGCAACGTGTTTCCCGTCAGCTATTAGAAAGATCCAGTGCGAAGATGTAGTGTGCCGCCAACGAGGTTTAATTTACTGTTTTCTTCAATATTGATGTAATTTTTCGTGATCCAATATATGAATACGAAACTGATTCTCAATCTCAAAGGTATGAATTATATCAATATTTTATGTTATGTTTGGTGTGTTAAAAAAATTGCTAAAATATCTATAGCTATCTTCTTCTAGAGAGTGTCTATCTTCTTCTGGAGAGCGTTTATCTTCTTCTGGAGAGTGTCTATCTTCTTCTGGAGAGTATCTATAGCTATCTTCTTTTGGAGAGTGTCTATCTTCTTCTGGAGAGTGTCTATCTTCTTCTGGAGAGCGTTTATCATCTTCTGGAGAGTGTCTATCTTCTTCTGGAGAGTATCTATAGCTATCTTCTTCTAGAGAGTGTCTATCTTCCACTGAAGAGTATCTAACCTAACCTAACCTAACCTAACCTAACCATTGTTAAAATAGAAAAAAAAACACCAGTCATTCAAGAAACTCTTTGATATGATCGATTTCTAAAAACTTTTTTACACTTTTGACCCTAATATTTGGCAACAAAAAGTTGTGCCTAAATATCAACAACAACAACTAAAGTTCGATTCAACTGCAGCTGCGAAGTAGAACTTCTTCTTCACTTGTCAGATCTTGAATAAGTAGGATAGGCTGAGTACCGAGTTATCGGACACGGACAGTACCCTCATTTTCGATAATATCAGAAGAGAAGCATCATTAAAGGTTTAAAGCCTCAAAAAGTTGGTATCCATGACACATGTAGGTATCATGGATACCAAATGATCGAAAGTGTCAAATTTGGAAATATTCGAACTCGTAACTTGCTCTGTCTGCTATAGGGAATGGTAGAATAATTTACCTAAATTAAATATACTATTTTAAATCTCTTAATTAATAGTTTCCCACAATTAGCTTACCAAGATGGCAGATATAAAAATTAGGTATAATTTTCGCTCGCAATAACGAAGTATCTGTTATATAACAATATAAGGTGGCGCCATCGATCTGCTGTGCACTGCTGATAATTGATTATCTAAGAAAAACATAAACACTTTATGAAATTGATTTGTTATACTTGGATAATAATAAGCCATTATTTTAAAATGATTAGAGCCAGATTGTTGATGTCATCCTTCTTGCAACTTAAATTCAACAACATTTGTTGTTTTTAGATTTATACGTTGTTGTTAATCAATTAAAGATGCCCTTTTATACGTTATAATTATGAATTTAATAAGTTGTATAGACGTACGTATAAGAATAAGATAATTCTAAGTATCTTGAAATTACAGAAAATAGAAGTTACAAATTATAGTTTTTGATGTGAGGCCACGTGTGTTTCATGATTTTATTTCTTAAGTAGCTACTTGTTGAATGTCACTACAGTTATTCTTGCAGTATATTTCACACTATTTGTTCATTTTGGTATAAAAATAAACTTGAAATAGCGTTATAAACCAATCCTACATACTGAACGACAACAGATACCTGAGCTATTTAGGTAGACTGCCATCTGTTCAAGGTTTTATTCCCATAAATGAGGCGGTATCACCGAGTACAGGATAGTAACTAGTAGACGACGCAAAAATATGACGTCACCAAACCAACACATTTCTTGTTTGTAACCAAGTGGCTCATAATTCCTCGTATTTACATTTAATATCGAGAAGTTAAAAGTCATTTTACAATGGTTTTGTGTAAAAGAAAAATGAAAATGGAGATTGAACCTCAAAGTTGAATATATAGATATAATTATTGAGGTATGTTTTTATTGTTCATTTCTTTAAATTATCTATAAAAAATAGGGTCTTGAACATATGCTAGCTAGTAGCCTAAACTAGTGCTAATTAACAATTAAAAAATAAAATAGTGGAAAAACAATTTAACCAATGCCTAGTTAGTAATTGATAAGAAAATAATTAAATTTAGAAGTGACTGAGTTTAATTAGGTTGTCCCATGTTTCAAAGTGTGGTCAGAGTCGCCATTTCCAGTCACCCAGTGGTCACATCAAACTAGATTCGGTCAGCTGATTCGGTCACCCGTTATGTTCCTGTACCCTGGGTATCACTCAGTGTCAGATATGG
Source organism: Caprella mutica (assembly GCA_947561585.1). Classification (NCBI taxonomy): domain Eukaryota; kingdom Metazoa; phylum Arthropoda; class Malacostraca; order Amphipoda; family Caprellidae; genus Caprella; species Caprella mutica. Next base: position 57,391 of record CANNZV010002049.1, on the reverse strand, counting down.
TGAACAGATTGAGCGTTATTCTTTTCAGTTTGGTATCATAGTTATTCAAATTACATTTTTTCAGTTATAAATCACTTTAATTAGTTCATTAGTAATAAAATATATGTGGTCCGCGCAAGTTACCGAATTGCACTTAAGAATGCAATACCCGCCTTTAGGATCATTGATTATGTGTGACAATCTGGCACGTAAAGGATAGGGGAGAACCGGGAGCATTCGGACAGAGGGATGGTTCGGACGACTCGTTTAAACATGTTTATAATTGTTGGAACTACCGCTTATTGCAGCTGAATGTGTGTGACGTGTTAACCGTCAGCTATTTGAAGGATCCAGTACAGAGATGTAGTATTTCGCCCCCGTGGGGTAATTTATTGTTTTCTTCAATATTGATGTAATTTTTCGTGATTCAATTAGATCGTGTGTGGACTATATATCATATATGAATAGGAAACTGATTCTCAATCTCAAAGGTATGAATTATATTGATATTTTATGTTATGTTTGGGTGTGTTAAAAAAATAATACAAATGAAATTAGAAAAATGGTGATGTTTTTTTAATTTTGAAGTGTCATTGGGATGAATCAGACACTTCTGTTTAGGTTGGTTCGGGCTGTGTCCGAGCCTTCCCTCTGCATCCGATTCAGTCCACCATTACAATTTATTGAAGTAATTAATATTAAAAAGGACATTCTGAACTTGAAGTTAATTAATTTAATTGACATAGCATTAGTTTATAGATTAGTTGCAGCTTTTAATATTAGTGTCTTTATTTGACAGTTTGACGATCGTATTCATGCCGTAATAAAGAAGGTATTCAAAAACATTTGAAAGCTGCTGATATTGGAGGTGTAGCAAGATCTACACCTATGGACTATACTTTGAACATTCGATGAAATATTTGAGATGTAATTTACTAATTCTGGTGAATTCCAAGAAAAAGGAAATAGTTATACCCAAAGTAAAAGAAAATAGTTATACAGTTTGCTTTTGATATATAGCTATTAAATATAAGGATAATTTCAACCCTATAAACAACGTATCTCGATTCGCTTTCTTTTCGATTGCCTGGAATATCGAATCGATGGATTGTTCCATAGAATCGACAGACCGTTGTTTGTAGGGACAGTGATTACTCATGGGCTATCTATATATAGTTTGTTGGAGAAAATGTTCAATTATTACAATAATATTATTATGATAAAATTTCAAATACGATTAATTATTACTGTGAATAACAAGTCATTATGGTTTATTTCAATTAAATTAGTTCGAATTAAATCCTATCGTTTAATTACCCAAATTTCCAATGTTTTAACTATTTTTATGGTGTCTAAATCATCCTCACAGCTTGTCCGAAGTCTCCCTCTAGTAAGGAAAATTCGGAAACTTGAATCTCTCTTACATTTTGTCTTATAACTTTCGAATGAAGGTTTAAACTGTAAAATAGTCAGAATACAAATTGAAGTAACATGATTTATCTACATACAGAAATCTTTAAATAGTAAAATTCAAATTAGCTTACGAATTATTCAGTATTTAACAAAAACTGTCCGAATGCTCCCGGTTCTCCCTATATACCCACGAGATTGGCATGAATATCTTAAAGGTCCTCTCCAGGCTCGGGGAAAAAAAATGAGTTTATAACATAATATTATAGAACTAAGGTCTACGATCAATATTCTTCAAACTTCATACAATTCGGTTCAGTATATATTTTATAATTTTTTATTAAAGTTTTTAATACTCTGTGAGCAACAATTGAGCGAATCACTATTCGAATTTTATAAACAAATCATGTTTTCCGGCCTTTATTTTAGATATTAATTGCTTCCTAAAGTATATAAACGTTTCTATTATAAGTTCATTCAATTTTATACCTTTACACTAATTAATATTAAATGGATTTATTAAACCTATTACCTAGGTGACAATCAAAACAAATGGTGTACATTCTTTTTCTTCAGGCTGAAAATTTCTTAAATTAGTAAGTCGGAAGTAAAATAGGTTTTGTAGAGTTTTGATTATAAAAATCTTTAAAAGCATATGAAATTAAAAATATGCTACTAAATTCGATGCAGTTTGCAGCAAAATGATAAGAAACATTAGCCTCGTTGATTAAAGGTCCCCTCCAAGCAAATTTTTTTATTGCTTAAATCAACGAAGCTAATGTTTCTTATTATTTAACTGCAAACCTCATCAAATTTGATAGCATATTTTTAATTATATATGCTTTTAAAGATTTTTAGTATCCAAACTCTACAAAACCTACTTTACTTCCGACTTTCTAATTATCAGTCTGAAGAAGAAGAATGTACACCATTTGTTTTGATTGTCAACTAGGTATTTGGTTTAATAAATCTATATATTATTCGTTTATATGTTTAAATTTGGATAAACTTATTTTAGAAACGTTTTTATACTTTTAGAAACAATTAATATCTTAAAAGAAGACTAAAGACGCATTGTTTGTTTAAAAATCTAAATTTGAAATCAAAACAAAGAGTGTACAATCTTCTTTCTCAGCGCCAGGTTGGAGATTCGTTTGATTGTTGTTCACAGATTAACTTTAAATACAAATATACTGAATAAATATATACTGAACCGAATTGTATGCGGTTTGCGGAATAATGATCGTAGACCTTAGTTCTATAATATTATATAATAAACTCATTTTTCCCGGAGCCTGGAGAGGACCTTTAAATTTAATAATTTTTAAGGTTACTCTTTTAATTGGGTTCCCAAATCAATTCAGAATAATAAAAGGAATATAAATAAATATTTGGTCAAAGAAACTCTCATATTTAAATGTCATAATAAATAGTTATACTTGATATTTATATGTAAATTAAGTACATTGAAACTTATATTGTCAAATAAATAGTTCTCTAATAACGAATAAAATAAATAGATATTGATTAAGAATGTTCCCGACAATAAGATTTAAACAATATTATTTTTGTCTTGTCTATTTATGGAAATAAATTACTACCAATATTTACAATGAAAAACATCTGTACCTACAATTAAATGAAAAATACCAACATAAAAAAAATCACTAAATAATCTATAATTAGTTTCCTGATATAAGTAATAACTATTTCCTAATGAAAATTTCCATTGATAGTAATCAAAAGATACACCAAAATTTGACAATCAAAATACAGATTATTTTTCATAATATGGTATTATTTTTATCACACTACACGATGAATTTTTTTTGAAGCTTATACCGATGAGTCTTTTAATAATAAGCAATCAAAAATTGCATTAGGTAATTCACCGTAGATAAAAAGATAAACATATAACATCTTAACTTCAATAAATATTAAAATAAACAACATGATTAAATGGAAAACAATAAATAATATATACAGGTGCTAAATTAAATTGTGTCCTCATGCATGTTGCAAATAAAGTTGAAATCTTCATCGTTTGATGAATCGTAGCCTGACGCTAACAAGAAATTTCTTGGAACACATGAAACATGCATTTTGCGATTACATTGATCACAATTTATCCACTTAATATTTGTTTTAGCTCGTTTATCAATGGAAAATTTTCCAGAGCAATAAGCACAGATCCAGTCACCTCCAGTCAGCCTTCTCTTCTAGATAAGCTCTATATTTAGAGGAGCTTATACACGATGGAAAGGGTTCTGTTGGATTTTTGTATTTCTTGTTAATTATAGGTCCAGTCCAAAACACGTGGTTAGCAAAAGATTTGGGTAATTTAGTCTTGGAAGTAGAAGGTTGATTATTATTTGTGTCTATTGAAATTTCAGGAGTTTCATTTATATCGAGTGGAATGACACATGATTCAGTGATACCTCTTGCGGTGGAAATTACAACATCTTCACATTCTTCAGTAACGGGATTATTCTCAGGTGATAAAATAGTAATGTCATCGTCATGGAGCTCAAATAGATTGTCACCCATTACAGGACTGTCTTCCAATTCGATGGGTGGGCACATAATGGTATATTCTTCCTCCTCAACCACGACAGTGACTTTATCTACATTTTGTTCAGAGATAGAGTCTTCACCAGAATTAGAAACATTTGATGAATTAAGAATTAAGTTGTTGGTATCTAGTTCATTTTCAATATTACCATTTGATTCATTTTCTTCAACTGTTATGGTATTAGTTATTATTTTCCATAGGTCTTCAACGATGTACTCTTTGTATTTTTCTGAGTCATGGCCAAAATATTTTTGTATCACTAATTTCGTTAATGTGTGTGAACTTTCGTCAACAAAAAGACAATCATTGGATGAGGTTTCAACCGATACTTCCTCGATATCAAAAGGTTCTTCCCGCACCTCCAAACACTTTGAGTAGTCTGGCTTATTAGGATTAAACGGGTAAATTCCAGTGGCAGAAAAACCGTTGATGACTGAGGATGGTTTAATCTTGGCGAGAACCTTTTTCAGGAGCGGTGCAACGTCTTGTTTGCGTACATTCACATTAGGATTTTCTCGCTGGAACTGGTGTACTTCTCGAGCCCAGTAAGCCTTCAAAGGTCTAAAAGGGCCGACATCTGCTGGCTGCAGGATATGTGTGGTATTTGGTGGTAATAAATACAGAATTACACCATTATTTTCGCATAGGAGAGAAATCTGCAATGTCACGTGAGTTGAATGTCCATCAACAAACAGAAGAACTGGGGTTCTAATATTATTGTTCTTAATGTATGGGATGAAGGCATTCCCGAGGAATTCATACCAGCATTCAGATTTCATCCATCCATTCTCCGTCTTACCAATGAAATATCCATTAGGCACTGACCTTACAATATCGTCCGGTACTCTATTATAAGGATAAATTATAGCAGGAGTGACAATATCACCATTTGCACAAAATGTTCCTACGAACGTTAATGTAGACTTTTCAGGACCAGGAGCCAGCTCGTAGACGTTTTTCCATCCTTTCAAACCAATTACCTTTCCAGTTGATGGACATAACTGAATATTTGTTTCATCACTATTAAATATACGTGATGGATCATCAAATATATCAGTAGCATTGATGGATTCCATTTCTTCTAATAGCTTAGCGAACCATGTCTTTATACCAGTCTCTGTAACATTGGCCCTTGCCTTTGACACTCTTTCAGGGGTGCGAACAACAACTTCATGCAGGATGTCTTTTACAGAAAGCCTTGGATAGAGAATATATTTTAGTAAACATTTTTTTTAATATAAAAATATTTATTCATTAAAAATGGTTACAGTAGAGATCGTCTATATTGAATGAGTTAAGATGTAACCTGAATAGTGAACGGATTTTCTTTAGTCTACCATACAATAGGCTGAAGAGACTCTTGTTTTCTAAAACTGATGTCAATTCATCGCAGACAAAAGAAAATTAATTTAATATTAAGGCTGAATCCAAACTCATTCACTATAGAGGAGTTCTACTGTAAAATTAGTTGCAGAGAAATAACTTACTGTGAACCAAGTTCTGCCAGGTCTACCATTAACAAACGGTGTCTTCCTCTCTCCATTTGGATCATCCTTAATGAACATTTGTACAGTATTCAATACATCTTGGTAATGAGGCGGAAAACCACGTTTCAAACTCCTTCTAATCCATCCAACAATCGCTTTCTCTTCTTCTTTACTCAAAAATGGATCCCGACCCATTTTCCTTTCAATTGGAGTGCGTCCTCTCAATTTATCCAGCAGAGTTGATTTTGGTACCGAATACTTGTTGCAAGATTTTCTGATAGACATTCCATTTCTTACTTCTCTTATAGCAGCAAACATTTGTATTTCAGTGTAGCTAAATTTAGGTCCTTTTTTTGATGGTGCCATTCTAATAATCTTTTCACACGATACCTTACCACTCAGTCAATCACTAATAACTAATTCTCAGCTGCCAACTGGTTATCATTTTAAATATAAACTCTTAGGTATCTGATCGAAATATCGACCAACTTGGTGATACGATACTTGTTTTATATCTATTAATCGTGCTCATTCGTATAATCGTCCTATGAAAATAATCTACTAATCGATCATTATCAATGATCGTCCGTTGATAAAAGTTAATAATCGACCAGATATTCAAATCGGTATTGAATGAAAAATATGCAATTTAAGCTGGACGAATTTTGAAATTAGAATTTAACATCCGGTTGTATATCTTACATCATAAGCGTTATCATATACTCCAGTGAGAAATAAGATTATATGTATATGAAAAAATTAACCCCAATGTCAATAATCGTCCAACTGGTCGATTATCAAAAAGTGTCAATTTCGATACCTGATGCTCGTCTTCGCTTTACTAAAATAATTATTGTGTTTCTCACACTCTTTCGGTATTTTAAAGGGAGGGTGCGTGTAAAATCAAACATTTGTTAATATGTGTTTTAATGGAATCAGCATATTTAATTATGTATGATTACATACTCTGTTCATCTAAATAATACTTATTAAAGAAAAGAAAATTTAATTCATTTTGAAAAAGCGCCATCTAGTGACAAATAGCATAAGCTTTGCTCGAGTCATTGACGCCATCTTGCTGTGATTTCACAAACGTTGTGCAAAAAACTTTAGTATATCTGAGAGTAATATTATTAATTATAACTCTAAAAATACTTTATTTGTTAGTATATTGTATATAAATCACAAATTTATTTATGTATAGCTTATTCGGGAAGATAATCAGACATTCTATAAACGTTCATGAAGATTGTTCTGGAACGTTCTGGAAATGATGTAAACAGCGCCATCTATGAGATGATCGCATAAGCTTATGTTAACTAATAAAAACCCTATTTTCTCTGAAAATACAGTGATTTGAGATGAAACATTTCATATCCGTAACTAATCATTGTTTATTTATAATATTATGAACAAATATTTGATATGAAAATTAGACGCACCCCTCCTTTAAATGACCTTAGTATGTTTATAAATTATTTAGATATAAAAAAATAACATTACTCAATTAATAGATACTAATAAACACCGAATGAAAGATTTCGAGTCTTATCAGATTCAGAAGAAAAATTGTAAAAACCTGACAAAATGAACAATTTAATCAGATGGAGGCAGTAATAATTCAATTTTCGCGGTTAAAACTGATCCGTTTATTAGTTTTCAATAGAGAAGATTTCATTCTATACATTGTTGAAAATTGTGCTCTTCAACGCGGTAAATCATTCTTATTATTTAAAGTTATGTCAAGAGTGGACGATTAGTGGGTGGTGGTCGAACATTATGGTGCGTTCCCGTGCTGAAGAACTCGAAGAACGTTCCTTCAAGGTACGAAGTACGGTCCCTCGGTTAGCGTTCCCGTGCAACCACTTCAATGTGTACAATTCCGTGGTTTAGGAATTAATATCCCTAATTAATTAGGGATATTAACTATCACTAATTTGGTTTGGTGGGTTTAAACCGTTTAATTAATTATCAAATAATCTCAAAACATGTAATTTTATGTCAATTATCCATTTTATTAATTTACAAATAAGAACAGAAGTTTCTCCCGCCTTTTTCGTTTGTTTGTTTACGTTTGTGACGTCACGGCTGCCAAGAGGGACAGCTCGACGTACTATCTACCGTTTCGTCGAGTTCCACGAACTTGACGAACGTTCTTCGTCACGGGAACGGTTGGTTCTCGTAGAACTGAGGGACGTCCTTCGAGTTCTTCAGCACGGGAACGCACCTTTAGCACACTTACCCTATGTTGTTTTTGGAGAGAAATTTCAAATGTGGTAGAGACAAATGGAGAGTTTATAAGCCATACTATTTTACTTGCCTATTCTGTTTGTAGCTAAATTACCTAATGTAAATTTAGAGATTAATTCAAAATTTCTCTGAGAGAATATCCTAAATATCTCCTATATTCTGCAGACTGGTAATTTTACTGTGGTCTGGTGACTCTGGTCTGTAAACAGATTAGCTAGGTAGTAGGTATGAGATCTCTATGAACACTTTACCAATTTGTGCGATACGTATCTAAAAGCTGAGCGGCGCACACCAGTACGGCGCACCAGATTACGGTGCACCACTGTACATTCTATTAGATAGGTAATATGAATACAGATTAATGATAAATGGAGTGAATTTGATAGGTACCTACCTAAATGTCGTATCAATTTCATATCTGACGCCTGACGGTACCTGAATCCAATGTTTATACTATATACACAGTTTAATTATTTGATTGAGATATTTAATTTGGAACAGAAAATAAAATTCATCATAGAAAACTGTAATTGTAATTTTATGGGGTAACTATTGTAAACTTTCAGTCTGAGGTGTAAATAAAAACTTATCAGTTAGCCGTTAGGTAAATCTATCAGGGGGCGTGCCGCCCCCCGAACCCCCCTGCCACGTCATTAAACAATCATGAAGTGTGCAAAACAATAAACTAGCGGATACAACACACTACATAACAGTTTTTCACATTGAGGTCATTAATAGAAAGTACAGTGGTGCGCCGTAATGTGGTGCGCCGCTCAGCTTTTAGATACTGTTGATTTGTGCAGACTGGAAGCCTATTTAGTTTTGGTGGATTATTCATTAATTAAGAAAATATTGGTAAATTTTTTCAGCTTTTTTTGAAGTCTGGTAGTTATTTTCAATTTTGTGATGTTAATGTTAAAATCATAAAATGGTAAAAGGAATTTTAGGATTGTGTGTGCAGCCAGTCTGCAGAATATGGAACATTTTTCCAAGACTCTCTGCGGGAGTTTTTGAATGAAATTTTAGAAATTGGAGATCTCTGCGGGAGATTTTGAATTAATTCCTATGTTACCATTAATTTAGCTGCGGGAGATTCTGAATCTGCTGCTGAGAGTCACTAGTCAGAGAGTAGCTCTCTCTCAAAATTAAAGTCTCTGCAGGAGAAGAGACACATTCTGCAGACTGGGTGTGCAGATTAGGTATGTTAAAATGTCCCATGTTCTACAAACTTCTGAAATGGCAAAATAACATCCATTTTGCAACAGAAAACTGAAAAAAACTATGACCAAAATTCTCAAAAAAAAAAATCTCCAATTATTACGTATACGGTGTATACCTAATGATATAAACCAGTCTATGTCTACAAAGTGTATCAAATGTTTATACTTATTAAATTAAATACCTGACTGTGACTAATTATATTTTCTTATTGTACTCATTTCTTAGGCTGCCATTGGAGAGGTCTCCTTCACATCAGTTGATGACATTACCTCACGCACACGCCTCTTGGAAAATGACATCCGAATCATGAGGCTCGAAGTCACAAGAATTACACACGAAATCCACAGTCAAAAGGAGAAGATTAAAGAAAATACAGAGACCATGTTTTAGACTGTGGCAAGAAAGTCGCCAGTTTAGTGAGAAACTGGATCCAGGTTGCCACATCACATTTAAGATACTATTAAGGAGAAATTTGGCCTCCTAGTGAAGATTTTACAATTGGAAACATCCTTATGCTTCATGTGTATCTCTTGAGACTATTTTAAGAGTGATTTACTTGTTATTTACAGGTTTTCCAACTTATCTAACCCCTCAAAAGTCGCCAATATACTGGCGACTTTGTCCATACTTCAAAACATGGTACAGAGAAGATTAAAGTGAATAAAAATCTGCCCTACCTTGTCTCCAATGTGATTGAGGTGAGAGTTTGATTATTAAATATTAGACAAGGTCAAACAGTTAAACATTTTTTTTTAAATATTTAAGTGAATTTATAGTTTCATCATTCATTAGGTATAATCAAGTAAATCTTTACTAATTACAATGGCCTATTCTGTTATTCATGTAAACTATGACTGTATGACCATTTGTTTGAGATCTGTATTGAGTTTTTATAATTTTGAATCAGGTCACAATTGATGTGGTTTCATCCATAGTATTTTCTTTTTCATATTAATCTTGATATTACTCTTATAGATTCTTGATGTTGATCCTACCGAGTATGGGGAAGAGGACGGTGCTAATGTTGACTTGGACTCTCAGAGAAAGGGTGAGTTGTCCATCCTTCAGTTGAAAAACAATATAAGTTTAAACCATACAATCTTCTTCATCCTATCTCATAACTTTTCATTTGTTTTCCAGGTAATTTGTTACTTCAAGTTACAGCTAACTCTTCTTCTCTTAAAAATTGTACAGCTAAATATGTTGGCATCTATCTGTCTATTGTGTTGTATCTTTTAAAGTTTGTTAACTTTCAAGAGCCTGATTGCTTACTTTGATTATTTAAAAATTAATCTTCACTATGAATGTGTTAATCAGTATTAACCATTTAAATTTTCAACCTTATTATTTGGCATCCACAGTTCTTTATCTGAATAAATTAGTTAGCCGACTAGTGTTATTTGAAAATCTTTTGAAAATTAATTTAGAAAGCTACTTGCTTTCTAATAAGTAGTATTCTAATACTTTAATCGCTTAAGAATTTAGTGAATATATGAATTAACTTTCTAATTCCTACTAATAAACATCTAAAATATTTGCCCTTTTCTTCCCCCAGGCAAGTGTGCCGTCATCAAAACCTCTACTCGTCAGACTTATTTCCTGCCGGTGATAGGTCTGAGGAGTTGAAACCTGGAGATTTGGTGGGTGTGAACAAAGACTCTTACCTGATATTGGAGCCACTGCCTGCTGAATATGATTCAAGGTGTGTTACTCGATGCAATATAATCTCTAGTTAACCATTGGACCACCTAGCATTCTAATTATGAAATATAATCCATGGTGATGAATTTATTGGAGACATGTTAGAGTAACTAATTGATCTTTCAAGTTTATAGTTACTTGACAGTTCTAGATCTTTGATAATGCTAGAAATGAATATAATGATTATTATATTTCAAGTAGCTAGCTATTCCATAGACCATCTCTATTGATTTTCATAAGCTCTACATAATTTCATAATTTCTACAGAATAGACTATTCAAAACAAAAATAGGAACCTCATTCTCCCAAGACCACAGCCTGGAGCAGAGAGTTCCTCAGGGCAGCGTCCTGAGCTGTACCCTGTTCTTAATTGCAATCAGTGGCATCCTTGATGCTACTCCTAATAACATCAATGCCATTCTCTACGTTGACGATCTCCTGATATACTGCCAAGGCAACTATAGACCATCCATGGAAAGAAGACTCCAAGCTGCAATAAACTCCATCAACCACTGGGCCACAACACATGGTTTCACCTTCTCCACTCCTAAAACTAACTGTATTTACTTCCACCAAAAACGAAAATGGCAACCCCTTGCAAATCTGACGCTCAACGGATCCATAATCCCTCATAGAGAATCTATTCGATACTTGGGCCTAATCTTCGATCACAAGATGACTTGGAGAGAGCACATAAAAAGGATTAAAAATGACTGTATGAAGAGACTCCATATCCTAAAATGCCTCTCCCACACATCTTGGGGATCTGACAGAGTGATCATGCTACGACTGTACAGGGCGATCATCAGATCCAAGCTAGACTATGGAAGCACCATCCTAAAATTACTAGATCCAATCCACAATTCAGCAATCAGACTATGCACTGGAGTATATAGGTCATCACCAATGATAAGCCTATATGCAGAGAGTGGTGAGAGCCCTTAGATTGCCAGAAGATCTCTATTGATAATGCAGTATTATGCAAGAACCCTCCAACTACAAACCTCTGCAGCCTACCCATATGTTCACCAAGCACAAGATGACCATGACCTAAACCACTCAGTAACAATCACTGCAAACCTTATCAGACAAAACTTAAACAATCTCCATTTGAATATCTCGACATTACCTTTCAAATTTTCCAACCAACCAACATGGCAGATAAACCCTAGCATCCTCTGTACAAAACATGACTATCCAAAAAAAAGACTCTTGCGATAGCTACACTATGAGAAGCTACTTCAATGATCACTTCAGCCAGCACCATCACCATCAATTCCCCATCTACACTGATGGATCTAAGAGTGAGATGGGAGTTGGATGCTCTGCTGCCAGCCTGAGAGGATGTATCAAGATGAAGCTGATGGCTGAGAGCTCAATCTTTACGGCTGAGCTCTGCGGACTACTATGTGCCCTGAAGATAATAGAATCAGTAAACCAGGAAGAATTCATCTTGCTATGTGATTCACGTAGCGCGCTGAGTGTACTCCTACACTACGACTCCACTCACCCCTTGATCTCCAGAATAGTAAGAACTGTCATTAGATTACAAATGATGAACAAAAAGATTCAATTCTGCTGGTGTCCATCCCATGTGGATATCCCCGGCAATGAGAAAGCAGATAGGATGGCGGCAGAAGCCGCAACCCAGAACACCCCGATAATGAATCTGAAAATACCATACAAAGACTGGTACTCTATTATCAAAAAGAAAGTGAGAGGCGTGTGGAGAGAAGAATGGAGGAATGTACCCAATAATAAACTCCGTTCTCTGAAGGAGACTGTAGATTGCTGGCCATCAAGTAACCAATCAAATAGAAAACACTCAATCATACTAACCAGACTAAGAATAGGACATACAAAGATAACCCACCAACACCTCATGGAAAATAGAGAACAACCCTACTGTGATGACTGCATTGTACCACTCTCATTGAAACATATAATAGCAGAGTGTCCAACACACTCGGACACTAGACGAAGAATATACCCAGAAGCAACACAGGAACCAAACGAAACAATGAAGCTAATACTAACCGAAAACAAAGACCAACCATATGACCTCCACAGACTGCTTCAATACATTAGACAGATTGGAATACTTGATGAAATAGTGTGAATGAAACCTGAATAAATGAAGAGTGCGATGCGAAATAGGAAGCCCTGAAGCATCAAGAATACCAGCTTACATCAAGGTTCCAAGGTATTTATTCTATCTTGTAAGTTTTATTACAAAGTAAATCGTCTTGCAAGGTTGTACCTAGTTTCTATTGCCCTTACCAGCAAACCTTACGGGGTGATTTGGGTGGCAGTTGCTAGGGCCAAATACCAAGCACTGCTCAGTGACTCTCCTGGATACCATTTGCAGTATCCTGGATACCATTTATAGTAAGAAAATTATCTGATACTTAGAAGCAATTCAAGAGGTATCTATGCTACATTGATGAGCTTTCTGTAATTAAATATTGTTGTATCAGTGATACAATGAGTGCTTCTAAATCATTTAGTTATTCTGTATCTTGGATACGACAGTTGCTCAGTGCTGTGGTATTTGACCCTAATCCCCATCACCAGAGGGTCGGGTTGACTCCCCCTTGGGCCCGGAGTCAAGTGACTAAATAGTAAATAGTGCAGTGGCATGTTTCCCATTGTGCCTTCAAGGACTCTATCCTGAAGCTGTCTGTGGTGAATGGAAGATAGGGGGGGGGGGGGGGGGCGGGGTCGTCCCTTGGGCCCCGAACTGTTGTACTTTGGATTAAGTATTGTCTTTTTTCATTTTTTCAACACTTGCAGTTTTAGAGGATAGCGCTAGGGTTATGCTCTTCAACTACGAGGTCTTAGATTTTGTGTTGGGTAAGCTGTTAGACTTCATTTACTATCACCTCTTCATTTTCCTCTTCCATCCGTGAGTGCAGTCACCGGTGGTCGTGTCCCTTTTCGTCACATTCCTTGGTAAGTGACTGCATTCACGGAGTAGCTTTTCTGCATCCATAAGCTCGTCACCGACGTTGGTAGGTGACTTTGTTCATGTACCCACTTTTCTTTTTCTGACTGCTTCTTCTAGTCCCTTGTATTTTAATTTGCTTTTGAAGACGGTGTATGGCCTTTGGTTCCGAAGCAGACGTTAAACCCCTACTAAATTGATCGAAATGTTAACTTCTTTTTCTCATCAGTAGTTCATTTCTAACCACTGTGTCTATTCTCCTAAAGCTGTGGTTCTTTAAGTGGGGTGCCCGGCATCCCTTTGGGGCCTGAAATGTTTATAGGGGGTGCCTGGTACGGCTGTTGTATAATGTATATGTTTCTTATAAGTTCGGTTCTTGCTGTTAATATCATGCAGATATACATGAGTATAATTGCCATGCTCAAAATTCATATAGTTACCAAATATATAGTAATTGTAGCTTTTCACTCTATTTAATGGCAATACAATGCTAATGCAGGGGGTGCCTGAGAAAAGCAAGGGGTGTGCGAGAAAATACTTCAAGAACCTCTGTTCTGAAGCGTCATGACTACTTATATCTATGAATATGGCCTAAAATGTCCTTCATTTTGTAAATGGCGTTTTTGAAGTTGGAAAATCTTTGTCTAGATTTAATTTTTTTTTTTTAAAGAATATCCTGTCAATTAGTTTGATGCGCGTGGAGCCTCATACCGAGCACATTCGTGCATAGAACTCGGATTCTGGATTTGTTAATGATTTCATGGAGTAGGATTAGCTCTGAGTTTTCGAACAGTTCCACTTATTTGATCTTATATGAAAAGAAAAAGATTTAAATATTTTGTTTTTTTCGAAAATGTGGAACAGTTCGATAATTGAACTCAGTCACACTAAATCAATTGTCAGGTTTTTTTTATAATTTTTAATAAGTAGCTACATCTAAATGAGACCTAAGCAGAATTTAGATACACCCTCAGAGTTGAGTGAGGATGACTTCAAAGATGGACTCCTGAAGACTATTCTCAGGTGAGGAAATGACGCATGGCTAATTGATGTTGAGTTAACTTTAGAGAGTTACTATTCATTGGTCCGACGCCCACAAGTCCTAACGCTTATGCAGTCTATTTCGATTGAACATCAAATATTTGCCAAATAAAATGTATGTGTATTGGAGGGCGTTTTGCCCCCGGGGCCCGGTCAAGAGCCCCCCTAGGTCTTAAGGGAGTGCGAGTGCGGACAAGAGCGCCCCCGGTCACGGGCCCCCCTCCCTGTTTTTTTAATCCTTATTTACCTAGTTAAACAAATGAAGAATAACTTAGATAGAAATAACTGAGAGTTGCTAATGTAGTTTGTTGTACTGCACACTTCATGATTGTTTAATGACCTGGCAGGGGGGTTCGGGGGGCGGCTCGCCCCCCTTATATACATATATTTTATGTCCAATCAGTAATGAACTACAAAAGTGTCAATAAGGATTAAATAATATAGGTAAATAAGGATTTAAAAACAAGGGGGCTCATGGCCGGAGGGGGGGGGGGCCTATGACCTACACCCGTTCGGGTGAACACACAAGTTCATGCATGTTCTAACAAGTTAATGCGTGTTCTAACAAGTTTATACGTGTTCTTGCAAGTTAATGCGTGTTCTAACAAGTTTATACGTGTTCTTGCAAGTTAATGCGTGTTCTAACAAGTTTATACGTGTTCTTGCAAGTTAATGCGTGTTCTAACTAGTTTATACGTGTTCTTGCAAGTTAATGCGTGTTCTAACAAGTTTATACGTGTTCTAACAAGTTACATGTAATCTATTTGGTGAATTCAGTATCCCATTTTCTGTTTCGCGATACAAATATCTTTTTTCCATGAAAAAGCTCCTGCATTTGAGAGTGTTTTTCTTTGACATCAGGAATGCCTATTTTTTATGCATTATCTCGTCAGGAATGCCTATTTTTTATGCATTATTTCACCAGGAATGCCTATTTTTCATGCATTATTTCACCAGGAATTACTATTTTTTTATGCATTATCTCACCAGGAATGCCTATTTTTCATGCATTATCTCACCAGGAATGCCTATTTTTCATGTATTATTTCACCAGGAATGCCTATTTTTCTTGTATTATTTCACCAGAAATGCCTATTTTTTATGCATTATCTCACCAGGAATGCCTATTTTTCAGACTAGAGGCTTGCCTGCAGACTCCCTCAGGCACTCTACATGACTTGATTGAGGAGCAGGAGGAGTCTTCTACCCTGTCTGAGATGTTAGACTTGGACAGGAATGAGATGGAGAGAACTGAGAAGTTCTACACACTCCAGGTAAGGGTATTACTGTACCTACATGTATTGTTGTTTAGAAAATTGACTGGAAGTAAAGGTGCCTAGTCTCACTTCTATTGTTTGTTTTTGAAACTTGACTGGAAGTAAAGGTACCTAGTCTCACTTCTATTGTTTGTTTTTGAAAATTGACTGGAAGTAAGGGTACCTAGTCTCACTTCTATTGTTTGTTTTTGAAAATTGACTTGAAGTAAGGGTACCTAGTGTCACTTCTATTGTTTGTTTTTGAAAATTGACTGGAAGTAAAGGTACCTAGTCTCACTTCTATTGTTTGTTTTTGAAAATTGACTGGAAGTAAAGGTGCCTAGTCTCACTTCTATTGTTTGTTTTTGAAACTTGACTGGAAGTAAAGGTACCTAGTCTCACTTCTATTGTTTGTTTTTGAAAATTGACTGGAAGTAAGGGTACCTAGTCTCACTTCTATTGTTTGTTTTTGAAAATTGACTGGAAGTAAGGGTACCTAGTGTCACTTCTATTGTTTGTTTTTGAAAATTGACTGGAAGTAAAGGTACCTAGTCTCACTTCTATTGTTTGTTTTTGAAAATTGACTGGAAGTAAGGGTACCTAGTCTCACTTCTATTGTTTGTTTTTGAAAATTGACTGGAAGTAAAGGTACCTAGTCTCACTTCTATTGTTTGTTTTTGAAAATTGACTGGAAGTAAGGGTACCTAGTCTCACTTCTATTGTTTGTTTAGAAAATTGATGGAAGTAAGGGTACCTAGTCTCACTTCTATTGTTTGTTTTTGAAAATTGACTGGAAGTAAGGGTAGCTACCTAGTCTCACTTCTATTGTTTGTTTAGAAAATTGATGGAAGTAAGGGTACCTAGTCTCACTTCTATTGTTTGTTTAGAAAATTGATGGAAGTAAGGGTACCTAGTCTCACTTCTATTGTTTGTTTTTGAAAATTGACTGGAAGTAAGGGTAGCTACCTAGTCTCACTTCTATTGTTTGTTTAGAAAATTGATGGAAGTAAGGGTACCTAGTCTCACTTCTATTGTTTGTTTAGAAAATTGATGGAAGTAAGGGTACCTAGTCTCACTTCTATTGTTTGTTTTTGAAAATTGACTGGAAGTAAAGGTGCCTAGTCTCACTTCTATTGTTTGTTTTTGAAACTTGACTGGAAGTAAAGGTACCTAGTCTCACTTCTATTGTTTGTTTTTGAAAATTGACTGGAAGTAAGGGTACCTAGTCTCACTTCTATTGTTTGTTTTTGAAAATTGACTGGAAGTAAGGGTACCTAGTGTCACTTCTATTGTTTGTTTTTGAAAATTGACTGGAAGTAAAGGTACCTAGTCTCACTTCTATTGTTTGTTTTTGAAAATTGACTGGAAGTAAGGGTACCTAGTCTCACTTCTATTGTTTGTTTTTGAAAATTGACTGGAAGTAAAGGTACCTAGTCTCACTTCTATTGTTTGTTTTTGAAAATTGACTGGAAGTAAGGGTACCTAGTCTCACTTCTATTGTTTGTTTAGAAAATTGATGGAAGTAAGGGTACCTAGTCTCACTTCTATTGTTTGTTTTTGAAAATTGACTGGAAGTAAGGGTAGCTACCTAGTCTCACTTCTATTGTTTGTTTAGAAAATTGATGGAAGTAAGGGTACCTAGTCTCACTTCTATTGTTTGTTTAGAAAATTGATGGAAGTAAGGGTACCTAGTCTCACTTCTATTGTTTGTTTTTGAAAATTGACTGGAAGTAAGGGTAGCTACCTAGTCTCACTTCTATTGTTTGTTTAGAAAATTGATGGAAGTAAGGGTACCTAGTCTCACTTCCATCTTTGTTTTTGAAAATTATGATCGAAGATAAAAAATTCATTGTTCAATCTTTTTCTTCAGCGTCAGACTAGTGTTTTGTACAATTGTTGCACACAGAGTAACACAAACTTTAAAAATATATAGTGAAATAAACTTGATGCGATTTTCATATTAATGATCCTAGAGACAGGACCTAGACCTTAGTTCTACAATATTATCTAATAAACTTTTTATTCACCGAAGCTTTGAGAAAACCATCAAGATTATTCCATTTAGGATCATGAAAGATTTTTCGTCTCTTATTTACAAATAACTCATTTAGAATTTTACCAATCGGCTATTCTATCTTCAAGGGCCGTACACACGCAGGGTTTTTTAAGTCTTTTTACCAGACTTTTTTCTAAGCTCCTACTTTTTCCACGAGAATAAAAAACGATATAAATCTTATAATTATTAGTTGGTATTCATGATACCTGTAGGTATCATGGATACCAGAAAACCCTGCGTGTGTACGGCCCTTTATAATGTTGCATATCATGGAAAATTCATCAGTAGCATGTAAGTAAATACCAATAACAAACCTAAGTCAACACGAACAAAGATGCGAGCTATAGAAGTAACACTATCAGTCTGATAGTAGTGTGTGTGTCTGTTTCAGAATGCTCGTCTAGACAAAGAAGCTCTCCAGTTAGACAATCTAATCGGCCAGTACGAGAAGGTGGAGAAGGAGTTAATTCAGGCATCTGCCATTGAGTCAGTTGACATGGAGTTGTCAGAACTCAACAAAAGGTGAGCGAAAGACTTTACAAGCTAACTGTGTGGGAAAGGCTAACTTTCATGCTCTCACACACGAGCGTCTTTTTGACGTGCGTCAATTAAAGCATGACCCTAAAATATCATTAACTCTCTATGATGTAGGCACACGTGCGTTTTTTGGATGCACGTTAAAAAAGTTAAAAATCCTGTTCGCAAGAAAACGACGCTCGCGTGTTGGGAGGGGAGCTAATAGGTTTTTAACATCGATTTGAATGTTCTCTACATTATCCAAAGACAGTGTCATTCAACAACAAATATACAAGAGTTCAACAATTACTAAAGAACCAGATAGGTCATAACAGCCAATAATTGAATAGAATATTTTACCAATATGAGAGATGATTCAGCCTCACCCATAAACTGTCACTGGTTTCACTTTACAGGAAGAAAGGTTGTGTGATACTCTTCAAACATATAAGAGCTCTCTTCGTTGATGTGCTTGCCAAAACTACAAAAGAGGTGAGTCATACTTTGATAAAATATAAGAGTTAGCTCCTCACAAGCTAGTGTTATGGTATTATTAATAATTATAAAACTTATTATAGCTAATTCGTTGATTTCCTGCCAAGCATGACTTAATTCACCTGATATTGACAATTATCTCCTATTTTAAAGAATACTGCAATTCATGCGAATAGCGTGTGCCTAATTACTTATGGCGAAGATTATTAATACTGATTACCAAATAAAAAATAATTTAGCATTTTGGAACAATAATTAAATGAATTGCTATTTCTGGTTCAGTAGCCTTTTAAAACTCGAAAAATAAAATTGAGTTTTTTTGAAATGCATCAGTATTTGTAACTACAACTCCGTCAAATAAAGTAGTTACAATATATTGTGTAATTAATAAACAAATGATCCAATCTTAGAACTAACTTCTCTCCCTTCTTCCATACCAACAGTACCCAATGCTGCAGATAGAAAATACTCTCCAGGTTCTGACAGACAAGATGATGGACAATCCCTCCTCACCTTACATTAGTACTGATCATCTCCAGTGCTCAACTGACACTGTAAACTTCCTATTGCTTCACAACTTGATCACCAGACACCCCAGAGAAGGCACTCTATTCAAACTGAAGGATCCCAGACCCTCCACCCTCCTCATCTGAGACCATCAATCCTTTTCAAGATTTTTAAGAATAGGACAGCATTTCTGCTGGTTCGATCTGCAGAAACCTCTGAAAAATGGTTTTCTTTTTGGAATTGATAGATTTTGTTCTTAGTGTTTATTATTTTTAACTAGGATCAATGATTTTTTAAGAATAAGACCGATTTCCCGCATGATATTCCAGAGGTTCGGTTTTCTCCCAAAAAATGTTTTGCTTTTTAGACTTGATCACTAGATTTTGTTCTTTATATAATAATCTTTTACTAATTATATGCTTTATATTTACTTCCAATCAAGTGACATTTTCTTCATTTTAGTAAAAAGATCAGAATTAAATAAAAGTATTATAGATCATTCTTTTTTTTCAATTATTTTAATGTACCTATACCAAAGTATATGACGTGTTCGGTGGAGGAAGGACCAAAGCCACAAAATATTCTCCATACAAAATAAATAATAATTCAGCACGCATATCTGTGGAGCATCTCGCTTCATTAAGTATACAGCCCATTTGTTGTGAATAGAATAATTTTCGTAAAACAATATACAATGAAATAAATATCGCCGTGCGGTGCATTAGTGTCACGCATCTCAGTAAACCACGCTACCCTAATTTTTTAAGCACTATCTATTTTGAGGAATGGCGTAATGACCTAAAGTGCGGAATGAAAGCTAGAGAAAGCTATTAAATTATTAAGCGATTATTAGATTTAGCTATTAAATGAAATATCACACCTAGATAATGGTTTATAATGACTCACACAAGATAGTATCACCTGCAGAATGACTCTCACGAGATAGTATCACCTGCAGAATGACTCTCACGAGATAGTATCACTTGCGGAATGACTCTCACGAGATAGTATCACCTGTGGAATGCCTCTCACGAGATAGTATGACCTGCAGAATGACTCTCACGAGATAGTATCACTTGCGGAATGACTCTCACGAGATAGTATGACCTGCGGAATGACTCTTACGAGATAGTATGACCTGTGGAATGACTCTCACGAGATAGTATGACCTGCAGAATGACTCTCACGAGATAGTATCACTTGCGGAATGACTCTCACGAGATAGTATCACCTGCGGAATGACTCTTACGAGATAGTATGACCTGTGGAATGACTCTCACGAGATAGTATCACCTGCGGAATGACTCACGAGATAGTATCACCTGCGGAATGACTCCCACGAGATAGTATCACCTGAGGAATGACTCTCACGAGATAGTATCACCTGAGGAATGACTCTCACGAGATAGTTTCACCTGCAGAATGACTCACACAAGATAGTATCTCCTGCGGAATGACTCTCACGAGATAGTATCACCTGCGGAATGACTCTTACGAGATAGTATCACCTGCGAAATGACTCACACGAGATAGTATGACCTGTGGAATGACTCTCACGAGATAGTATCACCTGCGGAATGACTCACACGAGATAGTATGACCTGTGGAATGACTCTCACGAGATAGTATGGCCTGCGGAATGACTCTCACGAGATAGTATGGCCTGCGGAATGACTCACGAGATAGTATCACCTGCGAAATGACTCTCACGAGATAGTATCACCTGCGAAATGACTCTCACGAGATAGTATCACCTGCGAAATGACTCTCACAAGATAGTATCACCTGCGAAATGACTCTCACAAGATAGTATCACCTGCGAAATGACTCTCACAAGATAGTATCACCTGCGGAATGACTCTCACGAGATAGTATCACCTGCAGAATGACTCTCATGATATAATACCACCTGCGGAATGACTCTCACGATATAATACCACCTGCCGAATGACTCACGATATAATACCACCTGCAGAATGACTCTCACGAGATAGTCTCACCTGCGGAATGACTCACACGAGATAGTATGACCTGTGGAATGCCTCTCACGAGATAGTATGACCTGTGGAATGCCTCTCACGAGATAGTATGACCTGTGGAATGCCTCTCACGAGATAGTATGACCTGTGGAATGCCTCTCACGAGATAGTATGACCTGTGGAATGACTCTCACGAGATAGAAGAAGATGACGTCACTTGGAATACAATTTCAAGGTTCTTGTATTGTTTACTTTGAGTCTGTAGCTCAATTTGTACTAGCTTTTCTGTAGCCTAATACTAGCTTTACAGAATACAGCTATTAGCTACTTTATTCTGTACAGTTTTTTTTTTATTCATTCTTCTAATTTGTATATATTATGAACAACAATATAAAGTTAGTGATTTTCATCCATTCCTTAATTGAAGATATCTGCCGACAAATATTAATTATATATATTTCACCATATCAATTTTATCGTTATAAATAGTTCATATACTGACATTTTTTATATTAGAACTTACTCTCTATAATTCTTCAATTTCAATCATTGTTGGAGAATACACAATCGATCGTAGTCGACACAAATCCAATTATTATTGAATATCATCTGAGGAAAAGTCAATAAATGATTTCAGTATTAGGTATATATTATTTATTAATTATATAATAACATTTACGATGTATTTAGTTATATATTTGACCAAGTAATCAAAAGTTATTTCATGAAGATCTATTAACCAAATATTTTTCCGATGCGAGTATCTGTATACCAAGTGACGTCATGAGTGGCGCGCGTGACGTCACACTTTCGCACCATTTTCAAGTGCGAGTATCATTCTAACAATTTAATTCATGGGTTAGGTTAGGTTAGGTTTTGTATCAACTAATGATACAAAACATACGGATTAAATGAAAAAAAAAATAATCGAATTTAAAAATATCTATGATATGTAGAAATGGTCTACAAAAATACCTGCGTAAACCATTTTTCGAAATTCAAGGTACTTTTCGAGATATGATAAAAATTTGAAATAAAAAATTAAATTATATGCCGGTTATCATTTTTTCAATCGGAAATTAAGTGACTTTATTAGCATTGCTGAAAATATTATATTAATTGTTTATTATTAACGGGTAAAATTTCATTAATTTACAGAATGAATGATATTCAAAATATATTAGTTAATCAAATAACAACAGATGATACCTATTGTCGGTAATAAATTTAAAAACCCGTAATATCAGCTGCTACATATGAATTCTATTTTTCTATTTCTTTTATTGAACTGATCGATGTAAGATTATTTTTATTTTTTATAATGAGATTATTCGAAAGATGTTTAATGTTCGTAATTTGTAGTTACATATATAATTATCTATCTCATATAATTATTTATAATGTATACGACATCATTTTACACAAATTGGTGACGTCACGGGACATTAAATAATATTCTACTGGTACCTAACTTTTACAAATGTAATGTAAAATGGGATGTGTATACCAAAAAGTAAGTAATGTTCTTAAACAATAAATGATATAGGAATATATTATAAATTTTCTGATAGGGTGTACGTATATAAATTAACTGTGATATACGTATATATGTTAGGTATTCACTTAGATGTTAATTAGAATCCAGAAATATAGGGTTCATAAGCACGGGAATTAAATGGGTACCTAATAACAGCTATAAATAATAGTAACATTGCAAGCTTATTTAGTATGAATAGTATTCATTGATTATTTAATTACTTTTATGAAATATTTACAATTTCATTAGAGTAATGATTTATTTAACAATTATTATTTCAATATTGCAACGAAAAGAGAAAAATTAATAGATTTCTTACCTGATTTTCCATTGTTCTAGCCATATATGTATTTATGCATATTTTAAGGTATATAACAAATACAGTGTATTATAGTCTCTATCAAGAAATACTATGTGTATATGTTACCGTGATTTTGCACAGGTAACCACTATTAGTTTCTTATTTCCCTAATATTACAATTATAACTTTGAAAAACAGTGAAGTTTTATCTGTCGAAATACAAACATAAAAATGACCGATAACTCAGAACTTACCCTACTCACACTATAACTATAGCCTATAACTTACCCTACTCACACTATAACTATAGCCTATAATTACGAAGTTAAACGAGACTCACTTGTGAGTTGAAGTTTGACTGAGGTTATCCACCATCTGCGCATTCGTAGGGAAAATCGAGAAGCGAAGCCTTGTGCAGGTAGTTGTCAGTCTTCAAAGCGACAGAGAATTGAGGGTCAAAGCAACATTCGTAGATTCACCCAGGGACGGGAGGGCAGGGCGATTTTCCCTACGAATGCGCAGATGGTGGATAACCTCAGTCAAACTTCAACTCACAAGTGAGTCTCGTTTAACTTCGTAATTATCCACCATACTGCGCAAGATTCGTTAGGGAAAACCGAGATTTTAGAGCTTCTTTTGACCCTCCAGAATTCTCTGTCCAAACTCCAATCCATTCCCAATCGGTTTATCGTAAAATTTTGCGAATGTAACCGCATTACTCCATCCGGCAGTTTTCAAAATGTCTTGAACATTCATATTCTCTCTCATAGCAGCTGAAGTTGAAGCAGATCTAGTGCTATGGGCATGAAATTTGTCAACTTCAATCCCCGCTTCGTACATTACTTTCTTGATCCATCTGCTAACAGTCTCAGTTGTAATTGCCTTATAAGGCTTAAAGTAACTCAGAATCAATTGATCTTCACCCTGACGAATATCAACCGTACGTTTCAGGTACTCCTCCAGCACATTGACGATGCAAAGTTTTGCATCCTCAAATTTTGTGAAATTAATTACTGGAGACAATCTTCTTGCTGTAGTGCACTTCAATTTATCCGTAATGACAAAAGTACACTTATCGTTTGATAAAATCAAATTACTCAACTTGAGGCACACTAAAGTTTGAGCCCGTTGTGCTGACAGGAGAGCTAGTAACATAACTAGCTTATGAGATAGCTCATCTAGCGGAATAGAGTGATGAGGAAACAGCAAACTTAGGTACTCCAAGACTATGTTCACATCCCATGTGTATTTGTAACGAGGCAAACTGGGCCTGTTTTCGAACACTCCTTTCATAAATCTGATTACAGTAGGAAATCTACCTATGGTGACCCCATTATCATTCCAAAGAATTGCTGAGAGTGCTGATCTCGCAGTATTAATTCCGCTGTAACCAAGCCCTGTTTTGTAGAGCGAAGTCAAAAACTCGATAACTATCTTTTCATTACTATGCATGGGATCGATTTCCCGTTCACAACAGAAAGAACACCACTTTTTAAAATAGCATTCATACTGCAAGAGTGTACTTCTTCTCCATGATGCCATAATGATGGCGACAGCCTCTTCAGAAATACCTTGTTTTGAGTAGCATTCCCTGATACTTTGCACGCAATCAGTCTTAGTTTCGCTTTCAGTGGGTGATCCAAATTGCTGTAAGGTAAATGAAGCACATTAAGTGGTAACAAAATTGGAGGCTCAGACAGTATTCTCAACAACCTTGGGAACCAGGGTTGTGTACTCCACAAAGGTACAACCATAATTCCTTCGGCTTCATCTTTGACAATTTTAGAGACGCATCTCGAAATAACACTAAAAGGAGGAAAACAATAGAATTTAAGATTCCTCCAATCTTGTTTGAACGCATCAATACTGTATGCATTAGGATCAGGTTTCCATGAAACATAACGCGAACATTTAGAATTCAATCTTGATGCAAATAAATCAACTTCCGGTTGTCCAAAGGATTTTACAACCTTATCAAAAATTGAGCCTTCCAATGTCCATTCAGTATCATCATGAAACACTCTACTTTCCCGATCTGCTAATGTATTTTTTACACCAGGTAAATGCTCTGCAGAAACTACAAATGCATGCGACATCGCATAAAGCCAAATTTCTTTGACAACTTTATGGCATTTGAGAGATTTTGTGCCACCTAATTTGTTCAAATAACAAACTGCAGTCATACTATCTGTACGAATTCTAACGTGTTTCACAGTACTCTCTCTAGTTAGTGCTTTGATAGCAAACAAGATGGCCATTAATTCCAATACATTTATATGATGTCCTAGCTCAGTATCGTTCCATCTTCCTCCAATTTTATGCAATTCAGTAACTGCCCCCCAACCTTTCAAGGAAGCATCTGTGGATACAATCATATCAGGACTATTTGGTTCTCCGATATCTGTTTCACTATTCCAGATATTATCAATCCACCACAAAATTTCTTCCTTAGCTTCAACCGATAACACTACCTCGGATTCAAAATTACCAGAATTTATTTTAAGTGCTTCCGTTTTATCATTCTCAAGATATCGGTAGAATAAAGGGCCATAAGTCACAGCTGGAAAAGATGACACAACAGTCCCAATAAAAGTTGCAAGTTCTCTGATGACTATTTTCTTACTCTTCAGCAATAAATTCCCTAAGTCTATAATTTTCTTTACTCTCTCGGAGGTTAATTTGATGATCATTCGTCTGGAATCTATTTCAAAACCCAAAAATTTGATTGTTTTGCTAGGAATCAAACTAGATTCATTTTCATTGATGAAAAAACCTGCTTCCTTCAATAACCTAGCAGTTAAATTGACATTAGCAAGACATTCTTCAGCAGTATCTCCTATCAGTAGCGAGTCATCTAAATAATAAACAGAGCAGTAACCATTGCTCCTTAATGAGCTGAAAATGGGTTTCAACAATTTAGTAAATATTCTAGGAGCGCTGGAGAGTCCATTGGGCATACACGTGAATTGAAATAATTTGGAATCCCAGTAAAATCTAAGAAACTTTCTGAATTCAGGATTTACCGATACGGAGAAATAGGCGTCTTTGAGATCAATAGACGACATGAAACAATTCTGCTTTATGAGCGAAAGTGCCAATTGAAGATTTTCCATCTTAAAATGTTC
Source organism: Caprella mutica (assembly GCA_947561585.1). Taxonomy (NCBI): domain Eukaryota; kingdom Metazoa; phylum Arthropoda; class Malacostraca; order Amphipoda; family Caprellidae; genus Caprella; species Caprella mutica. Next base: position 31,014 of record CANNZV010002049.1, on the reverse strand, counting down.
ATAAACCACGTATTCATTCAATTCAGATAAGTTCAGGATAATTCTCAATGATCCATCTTTTTTAGGTCTCGTAAAGATATGAGTAACAAATTCATCATCAACTGAAGATGCCTTTTCAATTATTCCCTGTTTCATGAATTTATTCAGTTGCTCATCAATTTTATGTTTCTCTTCCAACCCGAAGCTTATTACTTTCCCCCTAGAGCAGTGAGGAGGAATTGATGAGAAATCTATATCAACTCCTTTAACAAATTTAAGAATGGTTGCATCAGAAGTTAATTTTTCCCAAAAAGATAATCTATTATGTATATTCCCCGCTACAAAACTACCAACATGATTAAAATTTTCAGAACAAACTTTCAATTCTTGCGACTCACCAGTCGAGAACGTTGAGCAGGACGCGCTTGACTCTGATAATAACCTCGACGGCTTAAAAAAGAACCTCGCCTTGAATAGGGACTGTAACGTCCTCGGTTGAACCTGCCAGCAGAACCTCTTCTGAAATAAGGTCTATAGCGGGCGTTTCCACCACGTGAAGCAGGAGCCTGCTCTTCTTGCCTCATATCCTGAGTAACCTTGTGCTCCTCAGACACCTCTTTAATGGTTTGAAGAAACTTGTCCCCAAAAAGAAGAGAGGCGGAGAATTCAGTATCAGTGGAACAAATTCCTTTCATTTTTTGAGGGATATCATCTTTGATGTTCTCTCTCCTGCATTTCACCATTTCCACGTTAGCTGATCCAAGAAAAGCTAAGGAATCAGATAAGTTCTTTATCAAACTAGGTAAATCTAATTCTGTACCTTTGTCATATGCAGCATGTAGAGTATCAATAACTTTGGTGATCGGAATGGCACTCTTCAAAAACTCTCTCTGAACACCTTGCATCTTCATGTCAGTTGACCGAGTATTTCTTTTCATATTGAAGAGCACTTGTTTATTCACTTGGGGGCAATCAACAAATTTGACATTTTTTGGTTTCAGATGCCTAGCTTCTCTAGCCTTCACAACCTCTTCACTAGCTTTTGTACTCAGAAGAGTATCCACTAATTTTCCGATAGCATTAGACACCTCAGGGCCCAGAGTTTCCGCATGTCCAAATTCCTTGGAGATAGATTGAAGGACATCTTCATTATCAAGCAACTCTGCTTCTTCAGGTTCATCCTCAAAACATTCCTCAGAAATTTCTTCATCCTCAATTGGGAATTCGAGCAAGGGTTTCAGTTCCCCACAAATTTTGTCTGCAATTTGATCTCCCAAACTTGCCATAGTCTTGTTCATATTTAGGAGCCCCGTTTTGAATATTTCTCCAAGTTTCGAGAAACTATCATTTTCATTGGCTTCTTTCTTTTTATCAGAAAGAGATCGACTACTTTCCCCAGCCTTACTGGAGACGGTTGATTTATCACTCGTCTTTTCCTGTGATTTAGAACTCTCTTTACTAATGTCCTTCTTTTTATCCTTGCTTTTATCACTAGGTCGAGCAGCATTCGCTTCAAGAATTTCAGATAGCAAATTTTTATCAGCCATAGTTAAAGCAAGTTTTATCTAGAATCAACAGAACCAAATTAAATCAGTAGAATTAAATATTCATGGCCCCAAAATTTAAGGAAAACTGACGTGTCAGGAATTCCAGACAAGATTATTTAAAATCAGATAGTAGGGAACAAGACGAGTCTTAAATTCCCTAATTTATATGCCTAACCCAGGACCGATAAATTTTTTAAAAACAAAAACCGCAACCTAGCATGGAACTTAAACGGTATCTCTTTATGAGTGGCAGAAAAGTAGTTTCTAAGGTACCTAAAATGTTCAGGTACCTTAATAATGTCAAACTTTAGGTTTGGAACAAACAATTAATACAAAAGTCCTGGGAGGGAATGAGACGTGTCTCGAATTCCCAATTTAATGAAACTGTTCCGTAACCTTAATATCTGAGATCGGGTACCCATTCATGGCCCCGAAATTTAAGGAAAACTGACGTGTCAGGAATTCCAGGCAAGATTATTTAAAATCAGATAGTAGGGAACAAGACGAGTCTTAAATTCCCTAATTTATAGTAATTAAGCTGATTAAGTATTGAGCAACAGGTGGACTAACAAAATGGCGGCTGTCACCGGCAAAATAAACAAAATGGCGTCAATCACCGGTTCTAGAATCTATCCATTAAAATTCGAAACTGGGTAACTTGATAACGATATAAATCTCGTAAACCCATTAACTTATAATTCCATTTGAGGAAACTATTTCTCCCGCAACGATCACTCCAAATAACCAGTGATTTTTTCATTCAACTGGTATCTATCGCGGGAGCTTCACACCTTATAACCTAACAACACCAACTCAAGATTCACACTGACAACTACCTGCACAAGGCTTCGCTTCTCGGTTTTCCCTAACGAATCTTGCGCAGTATGGTGGATAACTTACCCTACTCACACTATAACTATAGCCTATAACTTACCCTACTCACACTTTAGCTATAGCCTATAACTTACCCTACTCACACTATAGCTATAGCCTATAACTTACCCTACTCACACTATAGCTATAGCCTATAACTTACCCTACTCACACTATAACTATAGCCTATAACTTACCCTACTCACACTATAGCTATAGCCTATAACTTACCCTACTCACACTATAACTATAGCCTATAACTTACCCTACTCACACTATAACTATAGCCTATAACTTACCCTACTCACACTATAGCTATAGCCTATAACTTACCCTACTCACACTATAGCTATAGCCTATAACTTACCCTACTCACACTAATGTTCGAACTATATCAATACCGATAATATCCTGTGAAAATATCGTCAATTAATTTAAATTTGAATTAATAAAGATCATTTTTATTTCATGAAAATCGTATGCTAACTGTAACATTTCCGGCTTTTAGAATTTTATTATGTAGATTTTTGATCCACTATGGTTCTGTTATGTTAAGTTCATGATTGTTTATTGACCTGGCAGGGGGGTTTGCTGGCGGCACGTCCCCCGATCTTATTAGCCACGCAATGTTATTTAAGTAACCTTATTATAAAATATTCAATTATTATTCAAAGTTCATTTCTATACCAATAAACATTTAAAATCAGGGGGTGGGAACCCTTGAAAATTATCTCTAATTAATTACGTAAAAAATACTTATTCAATTTCTTCTCTTTTACTGTGATTTGTTATATAGCATTAGTTCTACTGTTTTAAATTTCCAGAGAGATGCATAATTTTAGCGTGGATGGGTCCTTTGACATATAGTATTGTGGAGGGTAGTAATACTATTCAAATAAGTAATCTTCATTTAGTACCTAGAAACAAAATCCTAAAGTTAGTTACAAAGTTTATAAATATATTTATTAGCACTGTTACTCAAATTACCACTAAATTTTACTTACCTCTATTCAGAGGTACTAGTTCCTATGGCAGTCAGATCAATAATAAATAAAGTTTAGTGTTGCCAGAGGTAAACAAAGATTTCACATTTTTATCTTTAGAAAATTGAATCAATGGTTACTACAATACTTCCGCGCCCAGTATCGGAGATAAATCCTATTACAATAAATAATATTTAACAATATTCTTATCCTTAAATTTTAACAATCTACCTCTACTGGAAAATCTAGGAACCTCAGTTACAGTATCTTCAGTTTCTCTACTATCTACATCTTTAGTTACATTAGGTTTACCAGATTTAACATAAACATCAGATTCCTTAAAGATCCCCTCCAAGCAAAATTTTTTATTGCTTAAATCAACGAGGCTAATGTTTCTTATCATTTTACTGCAAACCCCATAAAATTTGATAGCATATTTTCAATTTTATATGCTTTTAAAGATTTTTATAATCCAAACTCTACAAAACCTACTTTACTTCCGACTTTCTAATTTTCAGTCTGAAGAAGAAGAATGTACACCATTTGTTTTGATTGTCAACTAAGTATTTGGTTTAATAATTCTATTATTATTCGTTTAAAGGTTCAAATTCAGATAAACTTATTATAGAAACGTTTATATACTATTAGAAACAATTAATATCTTAAAAGAAGGCCAAAAACGTATTGTTTGTTTAAAAATCTAATTTTGGAATCAAAACAAAGAGTGTACAATCTTCTTTCTCAGCGTCAGGTTGGAGATTCGCTCGATTGTTGATCACAGAGTATTAAAAAACTTTAGAAGTAAATAATAAAATATATACTGAACCGAATTGTATGCGGTTTTCGGAATAATGATCGTAGACCTTAGTTCTTTAATATTATGTAATAAACTCATTTTTTTTCCCGGAGCCTGGAGAGGACCTTTAATAATAGGTACTATCGCGGAAAAGTGTATCCGTCCAATTGCTGAGGCGCGCATGAATAATCTAGTTCCCACTGTACCACGGATTATCGTACGCTACCCCAAATTCTCATTTTACCCCCACATGTAAGAAATTTCCATTCTTTTTAATGCAGTGCGGGACATTTCGTCTTCAGCCGTCATGGTGAAAGGTCATCAAATTTCACTCTCTCTATTTAAAAACTTGTGTTTAATTTAGGCAGATCGAAAATTAATCTTTCTTTAGATACTAATTTCACTTAGCCTGGATAAGATATTCTTCAGTCTTTCTAGCTGAGGACTCTATTTTTTTTTGTCATGCTCATATGGAACTATATCTTTTACTTATACATTTGTAAATTAATTTTTTTCGCTTCTTTTATTTTCTAAGTTGTAGATTCAAAATTTTAAGCTATATTTTTTTTAACTCTGTGAAAAATTGTTAATGCTACCATTTTTAGGTAGCTTAATCCTTGAAATTGAGATATTCGAAAGACTGATCAGATTTCTGAGCTAGTTGTTTTCTTCTTGGATATGAACTCTAAATATTTTTACCAGTTGATTTTTAGCTGATAGCTGAGACGAAGTCCAGCTCAATATCAAGTGTTTCTGTTCTTGAGATCATTTCGAATTATAAATATTTCACAGATTTTCTTGAAATCGCTGATGGAATTTGCAATTTATTACCAAAATGTGTGCTTTCAAAAAAAATTTATCTTTACTTCTGAACTTTGAAATAATACCGAACTTCAGAATTTTTTTTCTATAGTTAGTGAGTGGAACCATTTTTTTAGGTATCCAAACCTGCGAAATGTCGAGATTTGGAACAGTTTACGAAATAGCAAAATTAGATTTTATGCACTTCTTTGCATTACTCTGTACTGGAGTCATAAAGCAGTGCCCGCACAGTAATTAAACTATTAAATTTTAAAAAAATACGGAATTCTACTTTATATTATTGTGCCTAAATTCCTTTGAATACGATCTGTAGACATGGAATAGAAAGAAAAAAACCACCTAGAGCTGTAGCTTATAACCACATTTTACTTTTTATTTTAGCCTCTAGACTTCTAGAGTTTAGGTAGGTATATACTTTATTAAATGTTCTATAATGCAAATGATTCTTCCATTCGTAAATAGCCGCCGGTTTACGTCAATAGTTCTATAATGTAGACTGTAGTATATACTTTTTGTTTAAACTGTTCTTTCTGTATTTATAAATACCTTTAAATTTAAATCTTTTTCAGGTTTTAGTCTCACAATACCAATAGATATAACCATATTTATGCACTATAAAAAAAGGGAAAACCTACGAATAATTTTCGGAACAGCTGGATGCTCAAGGTTAGTGTTAAACGGTAAATGTAATTACGTATATTCACCTAATTTATTTTTCCCATAATTTTCATTTTCTAATTCTACTACCAAATTCTCGTTTTTATTTTGTGCAGGTAACTCTTAAGAAATTTCTTTCTTTCTGGGTAGCAAAGAATTTATAAGCCTGCATGAGCTCTAGGGTCACGCAGGTAAATTGCGGCCCTTTAATTTTTTATTGCAGCCCTCTCAAGAGAGTCTCTACAACATTTTGAATCAAAATTACATTAAAATGTTGCATAGCTATCAAAAGAAGCACAGTGAATGCTATAACTTATTAATTTAAGTTCTGACGTGTGTTTTGAAGCTATGATGTTTCAGTTGTTAGAGGCCGCAGTTAGTAAGTGGGCCGCAATTTACCTGCTTGACCCTATCATGAAGCTGTTTGTGGTGGATTTAATAGAAGGGGGTTCCCTTTGGCCTCGAACTGTTGTAATTTGGATTATTAATTGTCTTTTCATTCTTATTATGTTTATCTTTTTACGCCACTTGCAGTTTTAGAGTATTGCACTAGGTTTATGCTTTCAAACTACGAGGTCTTCGACTTTTGGGTTTGTTAGGCTTAATTTACTATCCCCTTTTCATTTTAATCTTCCATCCATGAGAGCAGCCTCCGGACCTCAAATTGGGTCGTTTTATATTCTTTTTTTAAATGAATGCATTATCGGAGTAGCTCTTCTGTATTCATGAGCATTGTCACCGACGGTGGTAGGTATTTAATTTCATGGTCAGCGATATGGCCTTTGGTTCCAAAGAAAACGTTAAACCCCTACTTAAATTAACAGAGATTATTTATTAATAACTTTATACTAAAAAAAAAATATCTTAAATTCATAATAGTAAATATGTAAGATATTTATGTTGCATTTATGAGAGTTTTCAACGAATGACACTATGTAACAGACTAACAGTCATGAATTGAAGAAAGAGGCAGAGAATTTTTCGATACGAACAGTTGCAAATTGGATGATGACCAAGTTTTTTTCCTTTTTGTTTCATTGAAATTCTCTGTTTTGTAGAATAGCACTAGATAGGGATAACAACGTAGTCTTAGAAATTGTTTACTAATATAATTTGCAATATGTTTTTGCACCCTGCTTGTTCATTTTCCTCTTACTTCCACGATTACTAGATTCTCATTCCGTAACATTCCATTCACGGCGTCTCTTTCCAATCTAACTGCTAGATCTATATTAAGGTCTTTTCTATTTATTTTCCGATTAACGAAATCTCGAAACCATTATATTCGCATCAAACCTATTCAATAACAATAACTTATATTACACTAATTTATACCTATTATTAAAATTTGTTTCCAGTTCAATGGGTAGAGCGAGCATTCGCTAGGAGGAACTCTAAAGACCACTACCTATGAACAGATCACTTCTCCTCACAAGAAAGCGGAAGAAACAAACGACAGCAGTGCAAATCTCCCTTTTCATAATTGGTAAGGACAAATTTCTATTAGTTCAGTGATAACTGATAGAATTAGCAAAGTTATTCGTATCAGTTATGTTTCATAAATATATAATTTGAAAAATGTATGAAATTTTTTTAAAGATATAATATAGTAGGCTAATTACAAAGCCCCCAGTGCCTGTATCCTCAATCTGTTCAGGTGAATATAAGAGATGGCACAACAGCTTCAGGCTTATCATTTTTGTGGCTAATTGTAGTTTCTGAGGATAACTCGTATGTTTTTTTTTGTCCGGTAGGCTTCATTTATTATCACCTCTTCATTTTCCTTTTCCAACTGTGAGTGCTGCCACCGGTGTTGGTGACTCTTTCCGTCACATTCCTTGGTAAGTGACTGCAGTCATGGATTATTTTTTTTTTTTTTGCATCCATGAGCGTTGTCTCCCATTGGTGGTAGTTAATTCTTTCATGGAGTCACTTTCCTTTCTAACTGTTACTTCAAGCCCCATATATATTCAATTTCTTTTCAATATCAGCGATATGGCCTAAAAACTTTCAATTAAATTGATCGGCAATTGTAAATTATTTCGTCCAAATACTTTACAATTGGTAATTATGAATACACAACTTATGGTTTCTGTAGTTTCTGAAATACTGAATTCTTATATACTGACTGTTCATATCCACTCCATGGTGATACACGGTTATTTATTTTACTAGTATTAAAATTTGCAAATATTCTGAGTACTGGTAATAATTAATTAAACTCTTATATAGTTACTTGTATACAATTTTTTCAACATCTGTTGAGAGAGTATAATGGTGGTTCTAAAGAAAATAGTTCATTATAGTTGTATCAACTAATTTTTTTTACCGTAGCTTTTTGTTTATAGCCTAGTTTGGAATTCTTGACTCATAAAATCATTAAACTAAAACAACGTTTAAACTCTTAAAATTTACTGATAATACGAATAGCTTAATTTATACAATATCCTAGATTACTTCAACATGTAACTTGCCGCTAAAATTAGAGTTTCTACAATATTTCATTAGTCTTGTGATATTCATATTTGAACATTTAAATAAAATTTAGTAGTTTAGTGACATTGTTCATTATTTTCTACTTATTGACTTTCATTTTTTCTATTTTACAGTTTCGTTCTTTACATCTCCTTTGACAACAAATCTAATAAAATTAAATACTTCCTACCATTTTTGAGGCAAATATGTATTACCCTTTTTCAGAACAATTTCTGTTTCCATAAAGCTATAATCTTATTTAAAAAAATGACCAATATTTAATTACAAGAAATTAGTAAAATTCAATTATTTCTTTTGTAGAGTTCTTTAGTTTCGTTTAACATAATTCGACTTTTTTCCAATTAGTTGTAGCATTAATTGTAGTAAGTATTCTACGGATTGGAATTAGAGACTTTATCTAACAGTTAGTCTCGAGTAATGGAAGATAAATGTAGTGTTTATATAAAACCACGTTTCTAATGCTAAACATCTATTCAACCTTATCTTGCAATTTCCAAAAATAGCTTTGTGGTCTTTTCTTAACTCATTTTAAATAATCCTTTTCTCTCCATCGTTTGCGGTCTAACCTCTTAATTCATCAACATAAAGAAAAAATTAAAAATATTAGATCGAGGTGTCACTCTTTTTAGTCCTTTGGGTAAATATTTTGTAAGTTTGATTTTTAAAATTCGAAACACACTCTGATCGCAGTAAGGATTTTAATCTATCTGTGTTCTACTTTCCAATAATCTTATTTTCTATCAAATCTTGTTTCTTCCTTGCCACTCGAATGTGGATACTTTTAACATAACCAAATGTGCTTCGAATACACGTTGTTCAGGATTTTGGAGGATAACGCTAGGGTTATGTTCTTCAACTACGAGGTCTTAGATTTTTGTATTAGGTAGGCTCGTAGGCTTCATTTACTATCACCTCTTCATTTTCCTTTTCCATCCGTGAGGGCAGCCACCGGTGCTTAGGTCCCGTTTCGTCACATTCCTTGGTAAGTGACTGCATTCACGGAGTAGCTTTTCTGCATCCATGAGCATTGTCACCAACGGTGGTAAGTGCCTTTGTTCATGGAGCCACTTTCCTTTCTGACTGCTTCTTCTAGTCCCTTGTATTTAATTTCCTTCTACGTCAGCGAAATAGTCACGATATGACTGAAGCATGACGTTAAACCCCTAGTATAATAAAAAAAATATTATAGTATGAGATTAAAATAAAATCTATTCAATTTGTTTTATCTTGTTAATAATTGTTTGTAGCGTAATTCTAAGTCAATATCAGAGATTTTTTAATCAATTTGTTTGTAAACATTTTCAGATTCAAATAACTTCGCACCACTGCAGTTCTCATCAGGACAGTTCTCATCATGGCAGTTCTCATCAGTGAAGTTCCCATCAGTGAAGTTCCCATCAGTGAAGTTCCCATCAGTGAAGTTCCCATCAGTGAAGTTCCCATCAGTGAAGTTCCCATCAGTGCAGTTCCCATCAGTGCAGTTCCCATCAGTGCAGTTCCCATCAGTGCAGTTCCCATCGGTGAAGTTCTCATCAGGACAGTACTAATCACTATCAGATGAGTTCTCATCATTCCCAGGAAGTCTGGTCTCATTCCCTGTGATATCCATTTATTCATGCTTATTACTTTTAGATTTTCAACGACATTTCTCCGTGAAAAGGAAGTGCATAAAAGACCGAACTAATTTGTGTATTTTATATATTGTTATGCGTTTGAAAAACTTTAATCTTAGGTAAATATAGAATAAATTGTATATTGTAAGTTCATGTTAATCATTCAACCCTAAGCTTTTAAAAATTGTTCTAAAATTGATACTTCATGTAAACTAGTACTAATTAGAAATCCTTTATTTTAGTAAAAATTGTATCGGGTAGTTTTTACTTTTGAAATAACCTGCAAGTGTATTTAGTCGTGTAGTAGCTTTTAAATTTTTACCTAATTTAATTGTTATCTTCAACTTTTGTAAAACACTATTTTTTTATAAATATAAAATAATTATCCATTTTCTATTATTGATCCTTTATTTATCTTATTTTGAAAGTATAATATAAATATTGTATGATAAGAGATAGAACTTGCAAGTTGAAAGCCTTAGTTGACAGTTGTCATGAATCCCAGTTTCACTCCGATGTCACAAATTAAGCATCAAAACTGCAGTAGGTAGCTACATTAGTTCTGTTCTTGGAGAACTTTCTTTTGATTCATCTCCTAGAACTTTGTAACTTATTTTATTGTCAACGTGGGCGATGTGACATTTATTGAGAAGAAAAATTATGATCACTTCAGTTATTTTTAGTTCACTATATCACTGCTTGTCAATTAATTGATCGTGCAAGCATTTAATATATAAAAATTTAAACTGAAAAGAATCAGTTCACATGATGATAAAAAATCCATCAAAATACTGCATTTAAATTCTAAACTAAATAGATTAAGTTACAACTTTGTCATAGTTTTATTTTATTCTTTAACCTAAAAGAATTTTTCAATTAAATAACTTCAATAAAAGATAGAAAGTATCGGTATAGCCGTATAGGTAATTAGTAATTACTTATTTATAAGTTGATGAAAATAGAGAAAAACGCTTGTCAGCAACTTACTGATTGTTGTCATTAAATTAAGATGTAAGATGAATTATTATCATTTTAAAAACACAAATTTTAATAACTTCCTCATTTGGCCAATATATTGAATGAATTAAAAAAGATTATACACATAAAGGACTCCGAAAAAGAAGAGAAACTTGTCTTATCGACGAAATTAGTCACCACTATTAATTTATTGAAATTCTGAATGCAGAAATGCATTACAGGTTATAGCTCGTAAAGTAAATTATTTAAATGTGAAAAAAAAAACGAAGCTATTAAAATCATATCCTTAGACGATTAAATGCTCTTGTGTGAATGATTATAATATAAAATATTCGTGGAATAAGATTTGACAAAACTAAAAGTAAAACTATAGACATTTACCACAAAGTTGAAAACGTGTATTATAGTTTTAATAATACAGCCTATAGGAGAACAAATAATTTAAAGGTGTAAAAGAAGTGAAGTTATTTGAAATCATATCTGAAGAGGATTAGTTTAACTTGTGTGAATGGTTGTCATAAATAATATTTTTGGAATTAATGAGATTTGATAAAGCTAAAGCTAGAAATCTACTTTAACCTCAAATTCGAATAGTTATTACTTATTAGTTTCAATATTAGAACGACAATTGGTCGAAAGTAAATTGCATAAAATCATACAAGAGTAAATCGTACGAAATATATACCAAGGTTAATTGAATGGAAAATTTCAAAATTATAAATATGTATTTCAAATTATAAAAAAAATACATGTATTCATTACAAAATGAACATTGCATGGATGATATTAATGAAACAATATGTTTATACTTTAATTTAAATAATACAAAAATAATATCTAATCACTTGTCAGAAATCGATATAAATCACCCCCTCCTCTAGATACACATATCTAATCCCCCATTTCTCCCAATTACCCTAGCATTTTACCCCTGCAATTGGCTCCTCCTTATTGGGGGATTTTTGAACGCGGAGGAATACTCTTTAAAATGCCACATGCAAAAAATAAGAAAGGTCAAAACTGCTAAAAAAGCATACTACAACAGCTGACGGATACACTTTTCCGTGATAGTACATAAGCAGGTTTTAACCTATCAATAGATACAGTTTGGTTAGCTTTACAGGCATTAGCTATAGTAAATGTTTTGTCTCTTCTCTTAACCACCAAGTAAGGGCCTGAGTAAGGAGCCCCCAAAGGACGTCTAACCCTGTCAACTCTTAACCAAACATGTGTACAAGACATTAAATCCTTAGGAATATATGTTAGAATTAGGTTAAATTACAGTGGGTTAACAACGTTAAGACATAGAGTTTATTTAAAGAGTAATATGTTATACAGATAGAAGTCTATTGGAGAGATGAGTGGAACACATCTCTCACTGAGTAATGTAAAGAACCGACTAGCTAAAGAATTGACCTGCGGTGATATTTAACACTCACCGGAAATTGTAATGGACTTTAAACCTTAAATCCGTTTCTCATAAAAGTAATACATTGTTTGTTAAACAATAGGTAATTAGTATAGCTGAGCTAGTCTCACAGGAAGTTAACATTAAACATATAAAGAGTGTGTAATACATTTAAACTAAAATTTCAACACTCCTCCTCACACGACATTATATATTTTTCATGCCTATTAATTCAACTAATTTGGTAAATCTATCAGTAGGCAACGGTTTAGTGAATATGTCAGCAAGCATAGTTTCACTGGGGCAATACACAAGTTTAATTGTGTTTGAAGCAACAAGATCTCTAATGTAATGAAATTTAATATCAATGTGTTTCGATCTAGGATGATTTTTAGCATTTTTAGCAATACAAATAGCTGACTGATTATCCTCAAACAAAACTATAGGATTCTTATTAGGTACTTTAAGATCTAATAGTAATTTATTTAGAAATACAGCTTCTTGGGAGGCACCAGAGAGGGAAACATATTCAGCTTCAGCCGTTGATAAAGCAACACATGACTGTTTCACAGAGCGCCAAGAAATAATGGAATTATTTAACAGAAAGCATTGGCCAGAAGTACTTTTCCTATCAACTCTGTTACCTGCCCAGTCGGCATCAGAATAACCTATCAACTCAGAATCTTCATTACCATAGGTAATGCCAAGATCAGGTGTGCCCTTTAGGTATCTAAATATTCTCTTAATTGCAGACCAGTGCTTAGTGTTTGGATTGGAACAAAATTTAGAGACATTTCCAACTGCATAAGTTATGTCCGGTCTAGTTTTAGTAGATAGATACAGTAAGGCACCTACAGCTGACTGATATTTAGTTTTATCTACTAGTTCACAATCATCAGTAGTTGGTTCCAAATGAGAATTAACATCAGCAGGGGTTGAAACAGGTTTACAATTATTGAATTCAAATCTATCTAATAACTCGTTGACAAATGAAGATTGATTTAATGATATTTTATTTTCGTCTTGTACGACTTTTATGCCTAAGAAATAGGATAATTTTCCTAAGTCTTTCATCTCAAATTTAGCACTCAAATCAGTCTTGATTTTAGTCAGGTCATCATAGTTCTTACATGCTACAATAATGTCATCTACATACACAGAAATGAAGCATGGTGAGTTATTGATTACTTTAACATAAATACATGAGTCACAAGAGGACTGAATAAATCCTAAGGATTTAAGATATGCATCCAAAGCATCATTCCAACATTCGGGTGATTGTTTTAACCCATACATAGATTTATTTAGTTTACATACTAAATCTTCTTTTCCTGGAATAGCAGAGCCAGGAGGCTGTCTAATATAAACGTTTTCTTTAAGATCCCCATTTAAAAAAGCTGAATTGACATCCAAATGATGTACAAATAATTTTTGTTTAGTAGCTAAAGATAACATGGTTCGCACCGATTCGAATCTAACTACAGGAGCAAAAATTTCATCATAGTCGATTCCAGGTCTCTGTAAAAAACCCTGAGCGACTAATCTAGCTTTATATGAAGACACTCTACCATCAGATCCTTTTTTCTTTTTAAACACCCATTTAGAGTTAATGATGTTTAAGTCTGAGGTAGGTTTTACTAGTTCAAAAACTTTATGTTTCTCAAAACCATTTAATTCCCTCTCCATGGCATGTTTCCATTTAGAGGATTCAGAACCGCTATTAAGAGCCTCAGATACCGACCTAGGTTCGATATTGATATTCCCATTTACTAATAAACCCTCCTCCTCAAACTGATCATGGCTATACTCCCAACTACCGTATCTAACAGGAGCTCGACGAATTCTAGACGATCGTCTAAGATCCTCATCAGGACTGATAGCTGGTACAGGTTGCGCCTCAGGGAGGATTATTTGAGGATTATTGTCAGGAGTTTGATTCTCAGGCCCTGCAGGTTCTGAATCTTCTGAAGGGAACACCAGTGGAGAGGTAGGGGTATCAATCAGTTGACGGTTCTCAATCTTATATGAAACTGATTCATCAAAGGTTACATTCCTGGAAAAGAAGATTCTTTTAGATTCAACATCATACATCTTATACCCTTTAGTAACAGTGCCATACCCAAGAAACAGGCATTTGGTAGCTTTATTTTCTAATTTTGATCGTTCATCTCGAGAAATATGCGCATACCCAGTGCATCCAAAAACTTTTACATGACTTACATTAGGTTTTCTAAGATTTAAAGCTTCATATGGAGTTTTATTTACTAAAAATGAATTAATGCATCTATTATTAAGATAATTTGCAGTATATAGTGCTTCACCCCAGAATTCCTTATCAATTCCTGAATCAGATAACATACATCTAACTTTTTCCATAATAGTTCTATTAAATCTTTCAGCTAACCCATTTTGTTCAGGAGTTTTAGGAATAGATTTCTGGTGAATTATACCTTCATTGCGTAAATATGATTCAAACTTATTTGAGGTATATTCTCCTCCATTATCTGACTGCAAGGTTTTAATTTTCCTTTCGTAAATATTTTCAACCATTGCTTTCCATTCCAAAAACTTCTGAAACACATCACTCTTATGGGCAATAACATATATCCAGGAGTATCGAGTAGCATGATCAATAAAGGTCAGAAAATATGAATTATTACCCCTGGAAGTGGGAGTAATTTTCCCACAGACATCTGTGTGGATTAAATCAAGAGGTTTACAATTTTTCTTAATGCTTGTAGAAAATGGTATTTTATGCATTTTCCCATTACAGCAGTGTTCACACACACCTTCTATAGCTTTTAATTTACTATCCAGACCATTTACTGATTTAGTTCGGATCATTTTAGTCAAGATGTCGTTACCTATATGACCGAGCCTTCTATGCCATAGAAGGTTTACTTTATTTTGATCAACAGTTACTGCAGCTTTATGTACTAAAGTATTTAGATAATAGAGTTGACCAACACAGTTGGCCTCAGCAATTAACTCTTTATTTTCGTTCAATATTTTATATTTATCATTTTCAAAGATAATAGATTTATTATTATTTGTCATTTTTGACACTGATAGTAGATTAAAAGCTAGATTTGGCATATATAGTACATCATTTATTGTACATTTTCTACTTCCACCACCTGGTATATTCACAATAACGGAAACATTTCCTAGTGAAATAGCTTGCAAAACATCTCCATTACCTACTTTAACATTGATAGGTTTGGTAATATTTGCAAAATCTTTACATAAATTTTTATCACCACTCATGTGTGATGAAGAGCCTGAATCTATTATCCAAATATTACTGTCGGCATATTTGTTACAAAGAGCGATATCATTAGCATACATTGTGTGATTAAGTTCTATATGACTTACGTTTACACCATTTGGCTGATTTTGAGTTCTGTTAGTTTGAGAATACCGTTTAAATTTGAAGCAGTCTTTCTTCAAATGTCCTAATTTTTTACAAAAGTGACACTTGATTGACTGTTTATTTACTGCAGCATCAATCTGAGTATTTGATAATGCCAAAGCATCATTGGATTTAATACTCAACTTTTCAGCTTCTCTCCGGAGTGTGTCAGCTACGGTAATCCAGTTAGGGATGTCTGTCTGAGCTTCAAGTGCAGTAACAAGCACTTCAAACTGCTCTGGTAATGATGATAGGAGACAAATAACTTTATCCTCTTCACTGATCACTTGATTTAACAAGGCAAGCTCTTGAAAAACTTCAGTTAGTTCTTTCAAATGGGAGTTGAGTAGTTCGGGAGATTTCAATTTTAAGTTGTAAAGCTTCTTCTTCAGACGAAATTTGTTCGCCCACGTGTTTTTCTGAAACGTTTATTGAAGGGTGGTCCAGACAGCGTGTGGATCCGTGGGTTGTCCAACTAAGTACAATTGATCCGGTGAAATAGATAGTACTATATCTGCCAGAGCTTTATTCTTGTTATTAGTATAGGCAGCTTTAACCTCAGTTGAAGCAGAATCTATTGGAACGGATTTAGATCCATCAGCAAAATCCATCAGTTTCTCTCTTAAGAGGTACATTTTCATTTGTACCCTCCATGTAGGGTAATTATTTCCGTCTAGGGGAACAATCCCCGGTAACTTATTTGAAGACATGTTTTCAAGTATTTATTATCATTCAATACTTAACAAACATAAACAAACAAAGCAGTTAAATTGATTTACTGTTTAACTGAATTGATATTTTAAGATTATTCTAATTCATAAGAATAACTTCACTGAATATAATTATTAATATTCAATTGGAACAGCAACACAAGTCTTAGTTCGCAAGAACCATTTGTTGAAAGAATGTTTACCAAAGGATAAGGTCACAGATTTAAAGGTAATTTGTGACCTCTCTTGACACCTCTTCCGCACAGAATAATAAATAATTATACTATAAAAACAAGTACATGTCGCTAAAGCAGTCAGTATAATTGACCTCAATAGAGCATTAGCAAGATATGCTTACACAAACGTTCGTGCGTATATGTTTCATTTAGTTTAACACTTTTTTCACTGTACTTCGTTTTAATTGATTACTGTAATAAACTTCTAAATTGTTTAAACATAATTTGATTTATAAACTCTTATCGTTCACTGGGCCCATAACCTGTTAGAATTAGGTTAAATTACAGTGGGTTAACAACGTTAAGACATAGAGTTTATTTAAAGAGTAATATATTATACAGATAGAAGTCTATTGGAGAGATGAGTGGAACACATCTCTCACTGAGTAATGTAAAGAACCGACTAGCTAAAGAATTGACCTGCGGTGATATTTAACAATATATGCCCTAACTTTAGAGTGATGATGACCGTCTGACATGTTTAGATTAAATTTTTGCATTTCCTTAGATAGTTTTACAATAAATTCACTATTTGTATTACATTTATAAACATCATTAATCATAAGTTGGGGCAATAAAATAGATGTACCTGTTACAGCCTGAGCAGGTGAAAAACCTGACTCGTTAGGAGAATTTCGAATACCTAATAATACAATAGGTAAAGCATCTAACCAATTTTCCTTACGAGAAATGATAGCAGTTTTTAAAGTTCTATGGCACCTTTCTACCATTCCGTTACACTGAGGTCTATATGCAGTTGTTCTAAGTCTATGAAAACCTACCAAATGAGATAACTCTTTGAATAACTCAGACTCGAATTCCGTACCCCTGTCCGTAATTACGTGCAGTGGTACTCCGAACCTAGTAATCCAACTATTCAGAAAAGATACAGCAACTGTTTGAGCAGTTATATCAGACATAGGTATAGCTTCTACCCACCTGGTTGCGCGATCTATACAGGTTAAAAGATATTTATTATTACTGGTATAGATTTCATTATGAGGTCGCACAACGGGTAAAGGACCTACAATGTCAATGTGGATTGATTCAAACCTATCCGAAGGTAAATGGAAAGGTTCGATTTTAGATTTAGTATGCTTATTAATTTTAGATTGCTGACAAGATTCACATATTTTAACGTAATACTTTATGTCTCTATCCATATTTGGCCAATAGTACCAACTTTTAATTAATTTTTGCGAAGTTTTAATTCCTGCATGAGATAAATCATGCAGAGATTTAAAAATTAACTCGCGTGACTGTTTCGGAATAAAAGGTCTAGGATAACTTAGAGAATCATCACAAAGAATAGATCTTTGCTTATCAATTTCATAGGGTTTTAGAGAGTCTTTTAATGATAATATTTCTTCGTCGTAAATCTGTTGGTTAGCGATAGCAGGTAAGTCACATGCGTCAATGATGACTGCGTTGGTCGGCCGAGAAAGGCAGTCTGCTACGATATTGTGACTACCGCGTATGTATTGAATATCATTAACTAGTTCGGTAATTAAGGAAAGATAGCGCTGTTGTTTATCGGAAGTTAAAGGAGCTTGTTTCGAAAAGGCTGAAACTAACGGCTTATGATCAGTGAAAACGGTTACAAAGCGTCCTTCAATTTGAGGTTTAAAGTGAATAACCGACAAATAACACTCTAATAATTCTCTTTCGAAAGTTGATAGTCTACATTGAGTCTGCGATAACTTTCTCGAATAGAAACCTACAGGTATCGGTTCACTGTCTATAATTTGATGCAACGCTGCACCTACAGCGTAACTAGAGCTATCAGTTACTAATTGAAAGTTAGTGCATTTATTACTTTGAAAAGATAATGGTTTAATATTACTCAATTCAACTTTAACTTTATCAAATGCATTTTTCTCATAGTCTGAAAAAATTGACGATTTGCAATTAGGGTTTATTCTAATATATTCCGTTAGAGGATAAACTATTGAAGCAAAATTAGGAACAAGTCTACGGTAGAAACCTACCATGCCCAAAAATCGACGCAATGATTGTGAACTATTTGGCAATGGAAAATCTCTAATTTCGTTCATCTTACTCTCTGTAATTTTTGATCCTCGTTCACTAATATTATATCCTAAAAAGTTTAAAGATTTATCGAAAAATTGACACTTCTTTAAAGAAACTTTTAAGTTACTTTCGCTTAAAATTCGGAAAACGGTATTTAAATGTTCAGAATGTTCTACTTCATTATTAGAGAAAATCAAAATATCGTCTAGGTATACAAATACAAAGTCGCAATCTAGAAACAATTGGTCCATATATCGTTGTAACGTAGCGGCAGCATTTTTAAGCCCAAATGGCATATATTTATATTCATATTTAACGAATGGAGTCGTTACCGCGGTTTTGCTAATATCAGAGTTATTCATAGGTATTTGATGGTAATGTTGGAGATTTTCCCTTCATATAAACTCATGTGCGAGCCGCTTGCAGCTAATTTCTAAATGGATGGACAAACTCAAGTAAAATAAATCAAACATAAATCTTAAAGTTGATTGAGTCGCCCTGAAACCAATAGATCGCTGCAAGCGCTCTGTTCTCTAACTCTAAACTATATACTGCTGTCAGTTTTATCTCCTGACCAGGTGACTTCACATACAAAATTCAGATGTCGCCTGGCTTGTTGGATGCTGCTACTTGAAAACTAATTACCACCAGTAGCGGCACTTATGACATGGCTCCTATTTAGCATAATTTTTGCAACTGATCAGAAATATTAAAACAACTGGATCACCCAACTACCCACATCATTTTCAATCAATGAGACTCTTATCTGCAATTTGATGCAGTAGTGACCTCCAAATGATTGCTGGGCAAAAGCGATACAGCTTAATTACGAAGGCAGTGATTATTACCATGGTTCCCTAAAAGAGAGAGGATGGGAAGCAGTGGAGACTAGACTGTAGACAGCAACATATCATCGGATTTCCCACAGTATACTAGACACAGAGGGTAAGCTTGCTTTTCGCGTTCTATTTGCGTAGGGGTGCACTTAGTAATTCGTTTTGCTCCTCTAAAAGTAATTTTCAATAATTTAAGTCTTTGCCAACCTAACCCTATAAAATTACTTTAAAATTCAATAATGAAAATTTGATTAATTTAAACTTTACCCATTTAGAAATTAACGTTGCGGAATATCTTAAATTAAAATTGCTAAATTAAAATTGCTAAATTAAAATTGCTAAATTAAAATTGCTAAATTAAAATTGCTAAATTAAAATTGCTAAATTAAAATTGCTAAATTAAAATTGCTAAATTAAAATTGCTAAATTAAAATTGCTAAATTAAAATTGCTAAATTAAAATTGCTAAATTAAAATTGCTAAATTAAAATTGCTAAATTAAAATTGCTAAATTAAAATTGCTAAATTAAAATTGCTAAATTAAAATTGCTAAATTAAAATTGCTAAATTAAAATTGCTAAATTAAAATTGCTAAATTAAAATTGCTAAATTAAAATTGCTAAATTAAAATTGCTAAATTAAAATTGCTAAATTAAAATTGCTAAATTAAAATTGCTAAATTAAAATTGCTAAATTAAAATTGCTAAATTAAAATTGCTAAATTAAAATTGCTAAATTAAAATTGCTAAATTAAAATTGCTAAATTAAAATTGCTAAATTAAAATTGCTAAATTAAAATTGCTAAATTAAAATTGCTAAATTAAAATTGCTAAATTAAAATTGCTAAATTAAAATTGCTAAATTAAAATTGCTAAATTAAAATTGCTAAATTAAAATTGCTAAATTAAAATTGCTAAATTAAAATTGCTAAATTAAAATTGCTAAATTAAAATTGCTAAATTAAAATTGCTAAATTAAAATTGCTAAATTAAAATTGCTAAATTAAAATTGCTAAATTAAAATTGCTAAATTAAAATTGCTAAATTAAAATTGCTAAATTAAAATTGCTAAATTAAAATTGCTAAATTAAAATTGCTAAATTAAAATTGCTAAATTAAAATTGCTAAA
Organism: Caprella mutica; assembly: GCA_947561585.1. Lineage (NCBI taxonomy): Eukaryota > Metazoa > Arthropoda > Malacostraca > Amphipoda > Caprellidae > Caprella > Caprella mutica. The sequence goes on along the minus strand of CANNZV010002049.1, from coordinate 10,510 downwards.
TTAAAATTGCTAAATTAAAATTGCTAAATTAAAATTGCTAAATTAAAATTGCTAAATTAAAATTGCTAAATTAAAATTGCTAAATTAAAATTGCTAAATTAAAATTGCTAAATTAAAATTGCTAAATTAAAATTGCCATTAAACTTAAGTATTTATTTAACTCTATAAAATTGCATAGTATATTACGAATGCTAATTTTATGACTTTCCGCAGCAACTGTTCCGAATTGGCTTCCTAGTTCCAGACACCCTACTGGACTTCTTCACGGTGCCACAGTTTTACCAGTCCTATCTTCAACGAAATACATTGAATATTGACTAATTTAATTGTTTAATTTACCGTACGATAAGGTCGCCTAGTATTAGATCCAACTTAGAAAATACACGCTTGCCATGCAATTGATAATTTACTGAATGAACTTGACGAATTGGGTACCTATCAATAATTGTATTAGCATTTAAAGATCTATAATCACCACATATCCTGAAGCTTCCGTCTTCCTTTGGTACCATGTGGATTGGTGAGCTCCATGGTGAATTTGATGGCTGTACGATTCCAGCGTAGAGAAGACGTTGAAATTCAGATTTTGCTGCTTCGTACTTCATAGTTGATAGTTGTCTCGTTTTACAAAATGTAGGTTTAGCATTTCCTGTGTCAATAGTGTGTTTTACAGTGTTCTCAGGAACACACTTCTTCGTAATTTGAGGTGACCATGTATCTCCGTACTTTTGTAGTATCTTCTGAACTTGAGGCAATTGAGACGATAAATCGTTCGTAACGATGTGTACTACTTCATTAGGAGAACATTTAGAAATAGTATTACAAACAAGGTTTGTATTTTTGTCAATAATTCGGCGTTGAGAACAGTCAATTATTAATTCATAATGCGGAAGAAAATCGTTACCGAATATAGGGCAAGTTGTGTCAGCAATTACAAAATTCCACTGAAATGTTCGCCTAAGGTTTTTAATGGAAACACTAGCCATAGCCTCACCGTAAGTTTTAATCGGCTGTCCACTTGCAGATGATAAGTTGACAGCAGTTTGTTGGATTTGCAATCCTGAAGTGTATTCTAATGGAAGAATTGATATCGTTGCTCCCGTGTCGATGAGAAATTTTAGTTCACAGGCTCCCATTTTAGCGGTAACTTTTAGAAGAGGCAGGTCTGTGCTGACTTTTGAAACCTGCCATTTTAGTTTTCCGACTGATTTTCATGTGAACGAGCCTGTGAAGAATTTCGCGATGATGGAAGAACTCTTGGTTTCTTATTACCTTTGGGGAATTTACACCATGGTTTACATGTTCTGGCGTCTTCAGCGTAATAAAGATGAGCTTTACATATTTTTGGTTTCTGACCTGTTCTGTATGGTTTTAAACCATATGGAAAATTTGAACTGCTGCTGTTGTTGATGTTCTTTTTCTCGTACTGTAAGGTGTTTATAGTAGATTGAGCTTCACTACTGATAATTGGCATTAATTCATCTGCCAAATTACCGAGTTCAAGGAGTGAAATTTTTTTTGTGTGGCTAAAGCTGGTGCTATGTTCCTTGGTAATGCTTGAATGAACTGATATCTAATCAGATCATCTCCTACACCAACTTCACTTGCTAGACTTCTCAATTTTTGGAGATATAATGAGGGTCTACCTGTCATCGACGTCTCCTTTATCAGTTGTTGAAAAAGCTCAGGTTTAGTCTTTTCAAAAATCTCAATTATTGTAGTTTTTAAGATGGAGTAATTTTCTCCATCCATAACTTCAGCAGATAAATTTTCAAGTAGGTTTGAAGGCAAAGCACTGGCTACATGTAGAAATCTGGTTCGTTCGCTAGTGACTTTATGAAGTTTGAATTGAGATTCAATACCTCTAAACCAACCTTGAACTGACGTCTCACTAAATGGTGAAATTTTGAAAGTAGTCATGTGAATCTCCTCATGTTTATTCACCATTGAATGTTCAGGTTTTTTATCTTCGTCATCAGACATCTTTACTGAGTGTTTTTAACTATCGGGTCACCAGTATAGTATTGTGGAGGGTAATACTATTCAAATAAGTAATCTTCATTTAGTATCCAGAACAAAATCCTAAAGTTAGTTACAAAGTTTATAAATATATTTATTAGCACTGTTACTCAAATTACCACTAAATTTTACTTACCTCTATTCAGAGGTACTAGTTCCTATGGCAGTCAGATCAATAATAAATAAAGTTTAGTGTTGCCAGAGGTAAACAAAGATTTCACATTTTTATCTTTAGAAAATTGAATCAATGGTTACTACAGACACATTTACTTGGTTTGCGTCAAACCGGATGCTAAGCACGTGGTGGATATAGTTGTATTGAATTTTATTTCACTATGATACATGGAGATTTTTAAAATTAATTTATACAACACCAATTTCTTATTTGATTCAATATATTTTCATTACGCATAATATCTGGTTCTTGAAGATACAGGATGTAGATTTCGATATTAGGCCTAACTATACCATTCCCAACCAGTTCACTATAGTCCACCACAATCTTCATTGTTTTTCCAGTCCAAGCCTCATGCATTGCATGATCTGCTAAAAAGAAGCCGGCGACAATTTCTGGTCTATTTTCGTACATAAGAATCATTTACTTTGCGACTAGCTTTATCATTAATATCTAGAACTCTAACAGCTTATTCTCCTTATCTCCATTCTTCTTTTCTTTCATTTATCTTTTGTCGATCTATTTACTGTTACTGGTTTGTAATTCTCTTCTCTTAGTTTCACTTCCACAACTGCGTAATAACTGACTTCTAGAACATTTCAGAATTTGAGGTAGATGGAATGTGGTTGTCTGAAACTACAGACAGATATAGATAATGCTTTAGGTGAGCTTAAATTTACTATTTTACTACTTATGTAGGTAATTTATCTTTTATAAATTTCTACCGGCGTGTGCATCATTTACATATAAAAAATAACTTACGGTAATCATTTTCTGCACTAACCTAATCTCATACATTTAAAATTGGGTGCAACTATTATATTGTAAATTAAATTATGTATACTGTTGAAAATAAATCACGCTGCCCCATTGCGAATGTTTCGGGAGCGAGTTTTCCCATGGCGAATGGTCAGGTCACCAATATTTATTTAGTTTGAATGTGGTCTGAATTATTGAGTGCTCCATTTCTGATCGGTCAGAAGAATCGAAGTTCATTCTTTTATTTCGTGTACCTAATTTATCAGAGTGTTGGGCCTAGAAGGCTCATATCTGACAATAACCACACTTTAACTAATTATACAATTTGTTTATTAGTCAATTATTTGCACGAGATGAAAGACTGAAGAATAACTTATCCAGGCTTAGTGAAATTAGTATCTAAAGAAAGACTAATTTTCGATCTGCCTAAATTAAACACAAGTTTTTAAATAGAGAGAGTGAAATTTGATGACTTTTCACCATGACGGCTGAAGACGAATTGTTCTGCACTGCATTAAAAAGAATCGAAATTTCTTACATGCGGGGGTAAAATGTGAATTTGGGGTAGCGTACGATAATCCGTGGTACAGTGGGAACTAGATTATTCATGCGCGCCTCAGCAATTGGACGGCTACACTTTTCCGCGATTGTACACACACAGTTGTATGTACACATTCGTCTGTGTAACTGTAGTCGTCATGTACAGTCAAAGAAAAATGTATCCGTAATGATATTTTAATAGGTTACTAATTTCACATTTCTAAAAGGAAACTTTACGAATTGTAATGCTTGTACAGGGTGGGGCGTAAGTTTGGAAGCAAATGAAAGTGCATATTATAATCAAACGAAAAATATATTTAATAATTTACAGTTATGTATTATTACATGAGGGTTTTAAGAATTCAAAAATCATAAATTTATTCAAAATGTCCCCCCTTGTTTTAAATAACAGCCTCAAATCTCTTCGGAACTCCTCCTACTGCGGCACGCAACTGTTCTTGTGAAATTTCCTTCCAAGATCTCTGGAGCGAACGCTTTAAATCATCCACACTGCGATGGAATTTACCACAGGCCTTTGATTCAAGAATGGACCATGCCGAAAAGTCCATAGGATTAACATCTGGGGAGCAGGGAGGCCACATTTCTATGGACCAAAACCGTATAAGATGGTCATGGCACCAGTTTTGAGGGACATTTGCAGTATGTGAAGTCGCGCCATCTTGCTGAAATGTCCATAGAGTGTCATTACCGAAGTGATCCTTAGCTGACTCCAACATTGGCGTCAAAATATTCTCAATATAACATTTAGCATTGATTTCGGCGCCTTGTTCCACAAAAATTAAAGGAGATCTCCAAGTTTCAGAAACGGCGGCCCAGACCATTACTGAAGCAGGTTTCATGGTTCTGTGGACAGTTTTTTGGTTGTATGGGATGTCTTTTGCACTTTTACCAATTATTCTGTCATTCCTCCGGTTATGAGCCATTTCCACTGTGAAATTTTTTTCGTCAGACCAAACAATTTCACCAGCCGTGCCAGACTTCAATTCTCTCAGAAGTGCTTTGCTTCTCTCCAATCTCTTTTTCTTTACAGCTTCTGACAGAGTTTGTCTCTTTTGGAGGGTGAAAGAGGACATCTTTAGGTCTTCTTTGACAACTCTTCTCAATGTTCTGGGACTCACATTAGCTGTTTTGGCTAACAATCGTATTGACCTTTTCGGGTTCCTCCTGATCTTCTCTCGGGCACATTTTATCAGTTGTTTGGTGCGTTGTGAGTGTGGTCTACCACTTCTTGGACGATCAGTCAAGTCTCCTCTCTCATTAAAACGCTTCACACACTTCCAAACAGTCGATCTCGCTATTGAGAGAGTCTTTGAAATGACGGAATCTGACTTCCCGGCACGGTGTAGAGCAATAATGGCTTGTCTTTTGTGTGACATTTTTGAATTGACTAAATTTTTGTAAAAAATAACACTGCCACGTCATAATTTAGTGTCTCTACTATAGTTCAAACCCTATCACCTACTTAGGAACTTATTTTTAAGAATTATATTAATGTTTGAAAAATTGCTTCCAAACTTACGCCCCACCCTGTATATATTTTAGTCATTCTTGGTACTTGGTGACAAATTTGTAAGATTTTGAAATAATAGGAAATTAGAAAACTGATTTGATAAATTAGCATCATGCGTAGACTTGTTTCTCTGATAGTACATGAAGCTTTCGGAGACCATTTTCTTTGATACCTAACCAAGATAACACTATACATGGTTTCAGTGACCTAGGCCTATCTTACCTATATTTCAGGTTTGTCAGAACAAGAACAACTTGTACATATATTCTACTGTAAAATATTTATGGTATCTGCTTCTAAAGTTTGTTACAAACTGAAAAACATGAAAGCGTGCAGCAACAACTCAAATTATTGTACATATAAATCTTATCCTTGATTGGATATGAACGTTTAGAGTACAAACGGTTCAATCAGAGTCGTGTACTTAATTATACGCATGATGAATTATTTAGCCATTTTGTATACATCATCAATAGCCAGGTTGGGTCTAAAATAATAGATCCCAAAAATATGTTAGACCGAGAGAATTAAACAGTATTAGATCGCTTTAAACCAGCGGTATATGTACCTATAGTATTAGATACCATTTCATTTCGTCTATGATATTCTTAAAATCTATGATTACTGAACAAGGGTGACTTGGCCATAAAAACTATATTTACTAAATATTTCATATTTAAATAGTTTAAAAATATTTAAATAGTTTAAAATATTTAAATAGTTTAAAAATATTTAAATAGTTTAAAATATTTAAATAGTTTAAAAATATTTAAATAGTTTAAAAATATTTAAATAGTTTAAAAATATTTAAATAGTTATAAATATTAAATAAGTCTAGTATTTATTGTTAATACTGGTTGTTATATTAGTAAATTCAGTTGTGTGGTATGAGACAAAGTTCTGAATATTTTAGGCTTAAAAATTTGTGGGTGTGCATGCGTCGGGTATAAAAGAGGCTTGGTTAGCGTCCGAAATTCATAACACATTCATCAGAGACAGAAGAAACATCTCAAGAAGGTCTTCTTCAAAAAGGTTAGTCAGTGTAATATTTTAGATATATCTTTTAATTTAGTCTTAAAACTCGCTGTTGATTTCTTAGAATTATAATTTTGATCTTTCTTCTCCCGAAAATAATTTAACAAATTTATATCCGTATCTTTTGACTAGACCATATAAATTTTCAATTATTAATGCATATATAAATTTTTCAATTTGTTCTGGGTAACATTAAATGGCTAAAGTACATGTAGATCAGAAAATTATAACATTTGAGTATTCCGAATCTCATCCAGTAATAATTTATAAGTATCATATTTTTACTGGTGTATTTACCCGTTAAGAATAACGTGTTCTCAATTGCATCACTATCAATATTTGTGTTATTTAACTATCAACACTTTGGTCCGTGACCTCAGATTCGATTGAAGTTATTAATTGAATAAAGACAATTATATTCTAATTATGTCATAGACATGACTGATATAAATTATATGATAGTTGTTGCAAAAAAAAATTAATTTCACTGTAGATTTTAAGTAATTTCTAATTTAGTTATAGTAATGATCATTTATTGCAGTCATATAAGATTTGGTATTAATGCTACCACCTGTTAACATATTTAGTCTAATTTTTGATAATTACTCGAAGCGTGACAGACCACAGACAGACAGACAAATAAAGATAAGGAAACTATTAATGGGGGGTGATTTCAATAAATAATAAACCGAGGAGCAAGTGAAAAAACGTAAAAAGTAATCATCTATTTTTCTTGAGAGCTTTCGAATAATAAAAATATTCATCATCAGTATCCTAATTTTTGACTAATCAAAACAAAATATATAGAACAAAGAAGTATAATGGATACCAAAATTAATATAGTCGCCTAAAAAGTTAATAAATAATTAAAGAAATATCTAATAATGGAAAAAAATAATAAGTTATTAACCAAGTGGTGAGTTAGTGGCCAAAATAATATCGCGTCTTGCGGGACGCTAAAATCCTTATTTTTGGGTCACGTGACTGGCAATCTAGCGTCAGTTTAATGGAGAAATGATATAACTGAAACAAAATAAGGTTTTACACCGTCTTCCTTAGCGTCATGCAATCGCTGCAACACTGCCTCTCTCTACACACAGAGAAAGGATTAGTTGAATCAAATCATATTTGATTTGTTTTGACTAAATTTTATGGTTTATCTGTGCGCCTGGTGAGTTGCAGGTACTATTTAAAATGAGTTAAATTGACGTTGGTTAAAACAACACATATGTGAGTTGATTATTTTTAATTCCCAAAGGTCATAACAACTATCTGTGATAGTCAAAACTACTGGTGATAGTTGAACCAATTATATGTAATGGTTATAACAACTGCAGAACAAGGTTACATCAACTACTTGTGTATGTTTCTCCAATCACTCCTATGTGTTATACCAACTACTCGTGTAGGTTAAACCAACTACTCGTGTAGGTTAAACCAACAACTAGTGTAGGTTATACCAACTACTCGTGTAGGTTATACCAACTACTCGTGTAGGTTATACCAACTACTCGTGTAGGTTATACCAACTACTCGTGTAGGTTATACCAACTACTCGTGTAGGTTATACCAACTACTCGTGTAGGTTATACCAACTACTCGTGTAGGTTACATCAACTATTCGTGTAGGTTACATCAACTACTCGTGTAGGTTACATCAACTACTCGTGTAGGTTATACCAACTACTCGTGTAGGTTATACCAACTACTCGTGTAGGTTATACCAACTACTCGTGTAAGTTATATCAACATCTCGTGTTGGTTATATCAACTACTAGTAAACTAAGTAAATATGGACAGTATGGTAATATGTAGTCTATGGTTGATCTTACCCTGAGACCAAATTCTTTGGAACCAGTAAAACAAACGGGGTGTGCGTTGCGTTTGTCAGACGGCGGGTTTCAGGCGGTATGACTTCCGGTAATACTTTGTCAAGTAAATGTATATCAACTATTGGTGTATGTTGAAATGTCGGTCAGGTTAGCAGTAGCCAAACTTTTTACCTGACTTTTCCGGTCACTATATTTACTCTATTTAATCATAATCTCGAGATATAGGTCCCGGTATCAATTAGATTAGACTATATATTCTCTACGACCAAATCTAACATCTTCATTTATTTTATACTTTTGCTTCCGTGATATACATTTGCATACTATTTTGATTTTTTTTAATTGATCACCTAGAGTCCTAGACTAATCTTTGCTTTTTGAAATGTTTTCGATCCGATGAATTGATATATCGTAATTAGTGGTAAATTTATAGATTAGATTGAATAAATAACTTCATGTCAGTTTATAAATAAGAAATTAGATGGCGTAAATAACTTTACGTAGTGATAAATAGGTAGGCTAGATAAATGAAATAACCAGGCTAGATTACAAAAACAAATGTTGATAAAATAGATCTTTGATATGCTGCAATTATACTATAACTTAATGAATAATAATAAAGCCTTTATCTTCTAAACCATATTTTAGTGCAATTCATCTTACTCATAGGCACTGATGTAGAAATATGCTAATAGAAATACCAAGGTTAAATTGAAAACAAAATATAAACATTTAAGCTTTAGATTTATTATTTAGAAGTACAATTTGAATCCTCGTCACTGTCTGTTACAACTATAGGTTGCCAATTCCTGAAATAAGAGATTCGTATATAAATATATATATATATATATATATATATATATATGATAGAAATTTATAGTATCGTTTATATACATTATCAATAACATCACCTACTCTTTTTCCTTTTGTGATGAGATAGCGGCAGCTTCGGTATTCTTTTCATGTCTGAAATCCCTAAAAGCATATGAAAAAGTAAGAGCTAATCATATTGCAAATACATATTTAAAAATCATCTAACATTTTCAAATACTTACTTTGACCTAGCATAATTGTTCCTGAATCATTCAAAGGAATTGAAGAGGGTCCGATGGTTGATGACGTTGATCTACTCCATCAATTTTTTTTCAAGATCTGAATGTAGATTCAGAAAATATACAAAACCATATTAATAAAGAAATTAATAGAATTATTAACTGAGAATTGTGAATCTTATGTGTAACATGCTTGTGGACAAGATCTGTAAATCTGATTGTTTGTAAAGATTTGACTACCGAGGAATTTTTGCGCTCATTCCAAATTCATATCTTTATGTATGGTCTACCACAGAGAGTTTATTCTGATCTAGGTAGTCAATTGGTGGCTGGTACACGCATAATTTCTCACTTCTTGGAAGATCAGTTATCAAATGAATTTCTCACGGAGAATAATATTAAATTGCCTGAATTTAATCAATATTTCAAGGGTAATAGTAAATTGGGGTCCTTGGTTGAGAGTATGGTTTAAACAGGTCAAAAGACTTATTTTTGGTTCTATAAGAAATACCATACTATCTGATCGAGATTTTGAGTTTGTTGTGGCCCAGACAGTTAGTATGGTCAATAGAAGACCTGTTGCCTTCAAGGAATGTTTGAGGGGTGGGTTAGGTGGATAAATTACCGAAATCTATAACTCCTCAAATGTTATTAACTGGTCATTCAGTTCCTCCAATTAATGTTGTTCCATTTTTGCAGGACACACCGGAAGATCCAGATTGGACAAGTAAGAGTGACAGCGTCGATAAGATCAGGTCCACTTACCACAAACTGCGGAAAGTTAGAGGTCACTTGGAAAGGAAATATAATGAAGATTTCCTAGCTAATCTAATATACCAGGCGGTGAATGAAAAGGATAGATATGCCCCAGTAAATCATAGTCCTTTGCAAGTGAACGATATAGTTCTAATGAAGGAACTTCACACTAAACCGGATAATTATCCACTGGCTATAGTAAAAGAAGTAGTAAATAATGAACTAGGTGAAACTACTGGAGCTCTTTTACTAAAAGGAAGTTCAAAAGAATTGGTTAAAAGACATTCCAGTACTATAATTCCAATTCTTAGACCGGATGATCGAACTGAAAAGGTTAATTCTGTCATTGTCGATAAATGTGAACCAATAGACACGGTTCATCGGGTAAGAAGAGAAGCTTTCGCTAATAGTTTGAAGAAAACTAAAATAATTCTTGATCCCGAGTGAATTGGTTGAGTGTTGGTGTTTGGGTTCGCTATGTATATAATGTTGTTGCAGTTTCTGTTTTGTTTTTAATGTAGTTTTGTTCTTGTTCATGTAATTAATTAGATAGTTTTGAGTTGGTTTGAATTTCTCCTGAAAAAAAAAAATTCAAACTTTTTTGGCCGGAGTGTGTAGAAATATGCATTTCTAGGATTTTTAAACTATTTATTCCATATTACAAATAAATAAATAAATAATTTAATAGATATTATATATAAATTTTTAAAAGAATGCCCCCACAAAATTTGTATTGCACTCTACCTTCGTTCTCACGGTGTTGGAACATCTCTATCTACCTGTGAGAACGAAAACAAATAATTAATCAGTC